>CAUJRU010002696.1:0-67861 GCA_963277665.1 Viscum album
CTGCAGACCTCCCCCTACCACCTCCCCCCTCCACCCACCCCCTCCCCCTCCCCCTACCCTAAATTCCTCCCCCCTTCCCCCTACTCTACAGACCTCCCCCCTACCCCTGCCCCTGCCCCCCCTCCCCCGCCCCTCCCCCTGCAATTAGTTCAAAAAACTAGCCCCTTAAAATAGAGGACCCCACTTTGAGTATGTGGGGTAGTGTTAAAATCCTAGAAAGAATTTAGAGGAAGTAAATCTTGTAATAAATATGTTGCTAAGTTAGTATATAACTCTACATAGAATTATGCGGAACTATTCCATGACACTAGCATATCTCTTATGGAGTACTTAACCATGTGAGTTGTCCAAACCTAGTAGTCTCCTTTGTTGGGAAAATAATATCAACCACTTTAATATTCATAATAAACTTTATCTTATGTATAATATGATCATACCATCATTATCTACATATAAAATTAATCTAAATATAATATTTAATTTTCGGATGCTGACAAATAGGTTAGAAGAAATGTGAAACATAAGAAGTTACATAGTATACTGAATGCACTTTTCATAACATGATTTGTGAGTCGCAGTAAAAGGAAAAGCATGTAATTTTTTCATACATTCATGTTGAGTAAACTATATAGTCTATCCCAATAGGGTACACAACATATGGTACTGATGAGTTACTTAGGTGTCTACCACCTATATACATCGAGCCAATCTAACATAACATACATTTCATGTTTCTCCTTTTCACATGGTGTGTGAATCATTAGGGTTAATAGGTGTGTCCACTTCTGATACCTATGTCATGTTATCGATATCATACATGGAATATACCATAGAAAAAACAACATGTGTCTTCGGGTGGGAAATCAGGGTTAGTTGGGAAGGAGTGGCTAAAAAATTGAATTATGTATCCATACAGATTCAGTCCCTATAGTGTGATATGTTCACACCATTCCTTATGAAAGATTTCAAGAGGAATATTATGGGTGAGTTGCATGATACCAAAGAAGATGTAAGAAAGCTTGGTATTGGAACTAATAGATCCTTAAATTAAGTAGTGGTATTTTATGATGAATTTAATTGGAAGTTGAATGAGATAATGAATGTCTCTAAGAATGATCAATATATGGTTTTTAGATCTCTTGTTCTAGTATCTAGAAACCACTAGAATTTGTTAACCTCTTTGAACAAGGTCTATAAATTAGTTCAAGGGCTATATTCGTATTATTCCTCAAAAAAGATCATTTTTTAAAACAATAAATCAATTATGGAAACAAATTTTTTAAACAATTAGGAAATTATAGAATTCAAATTAAAGGTTTAGGTAGAGGGAACCTACCTCAAACTCAAGATGCATTGATTTTGATGACAATAACTCAAATTTTTCTTTTTTCCGCTTGCACGCATATGCAACTTCACATATATATAAGGACACCTAGCCCATATGTACATATTTGCATGGCCAAATATGCACAAGGGGGTCCTTATATATATGTTTATACTTTCATATTCCCTTTTACACTTATACATGTATGCATTTTTCATATCTATATATAAGAACACCTATCCCCAAATACTACCATGATTGAATATATATAAAGAGGGAACTTATATATGTATATTCTTACCTATGCATACACATGTAAGTCTTCATCAATGACGTCTTGAATCCACCTTAATGAAATCCAAAACGCACTAAAAAAATTTATGGAACCCAAAAATCTAAAAAGACCTAATTAAAATTGGCCCAAGGAATAAAAAGGGAATAAACCTTACCCAAATCCGATGTTGAACTCACTTTCTTTGATGGTGGTGGATAGACAAGAAGAATTAAGTAAGTTCCTAAATGAAATTTAAAACATTATTGAATTAAAGAGGCTAAGATAGGGACCCTATCTCAAAGGATCCAAGCCACACTTGGCGCTCGACACTTTTATCAGTGACAACTCTAAGCTGCTCCATCCATCCTCCGCCCATATGCACATTTGAATATACATAAGGACGCCCTAACCCCTATGTACGTGTCCTCATGGTCTTGAACGTGCACAAGATGATCCTTATATATATTCTCAAATGCATAAGCCTGTTATCACCCACACACGTATGTATTTTCCATATATATACATAAGCACACCTAGCCCCTTATATGTAATCGAAATTCTAGGGACATATATACTTATAAAGGGAGAACTTATTATATATATGTTTACCTATGCATACGAGGTGATTCACCTTCGACAAGCAGCTCGAATCCACCTCAACGGGATCCAAAACACACTACAAAATATAGGAAACCCAAAACACACAAAAGCCCTATTTAAAATTAGGCCAAAGAATAAAAATGGAAGAAACCATACCCAAATCCAATGTCAAACTCACTGTATTTGACGGTGGTGGATAGAACCGGTCTCATCATAAGAAACCAACTGTAATGAAATAATGGGAAAAGAAGTGAGAAATAAAGACTTCTTAAATATATGTGATGGGTGTGTCAATTGCACTTGATAAATGATACATGACTCCAATACCAACATTATCAAAAGGATAATATTAATGATTACACAAACATAATATAATCCAAATGATCAAGAGAATTAGTAATATAAAGGACACCTACCTCAAATGATAATCCATAAATCGATCTAAATCTTGTACCAACCACTAATGATCCTTCTATCCCCCGTATCATCCATGAATACATATGAATCAAACAAAAAAACATTTTAAAATTAGGACTACAATTGTTATAATTGATGCTAAACTCACCGGGTAATATACTTCACTCAGGAAACAAGCCAAGCATGGGGTCCACTCTGGATACCCACCCAGACCTAAGAAACACAAAAAATCAAATTTATCAACCCAAAAAAACCTAAAATTTCATCAAACTTCATGAAAAACTATAAATAAATCCAATGAGTAGTAAAACTAAACTAAAATGACATATAATAATGAGATTTAATGATTTCTACGTCTCCTCTAGATGTCATACATGAAATCCCCATCATATAGAAGTGATACCACCATGGGTTTAAACAACAATATAGCCACAATTTTAACTAAACCCGTGGCTATAAACTAATCTATTTCCACAAACATATCTTTGGTTTGGTTCATTTTAGTGGTATAGGGAGATATGAGTTGTCTTTCTTCGATTAAGGTAGTGAGTTTTCTTTCATCATGGAAATGGTACCTATGTGATCATAGGCGATTAGGTATGTTTTAGTATACACCTAACAGATCATCCAAGATGATGGGAGTATGTCTTTTAGTTTGAACGTTGGAAAATGGATATAATATAAGGCTCACCCCTACCCCCACCTGCAACCCCACTGCCCCCTGCACACCCCACTTCACCCCCCACTGCCCCCTGCACCCCCACCCCACACCTGAAACCCCACTACCAATTCAGAAGACGATGATGCAATTGAGGTATAGTGCTTGAAATGCTCTTAGAAGTTGACCTCATAAACACAAATGTATGCATGAAAGGGATCCAAAGGAATTATCAAATTTAAGATCATTCTCAGAATTAAAATTTATAAAAAATAATAACCTATGTTGAATAATAAAAATATTATTTAATGGTAAAAAAGATTGATTTGGAATAAATCGATGTGAGCTCTTCTCAAAATATCCCATCGCCAAACATGTTTTCACTTTGCATTTTTAAGAAAATCATAAATGTAGGTAAAAAACTAGACAAAAAAATTTGAAAGGTGAAAACATAAATTGAAAACAAAACAAAATACTAACAACAAAATCAAGCCACCCAAACCTTTTACCTTCCATAATCCAACCCACAAAAATCTATATAGAGATGCAAAAGAAGAGGGTAATCAAATCTTAACAATTTCTCATCGCTAGTTAAAATTAAACATAACTTCATAAGAAATGGATTTCTCCCCATACATGTCACCAAGGCTGTGATTTAAAGCTCTTAGAATCCATGGTTTTGGATTTTGATATTCCTTAGTCTAAAATAATTGGAAACTATAGAAAAAAATATAAAATAATAATAATACAACGATATAACCATAACAGAATAAAAAAACCTCTAAAACAAACCTAAAGGGAAAAAAGAGTACATACTTGTTGATCAATGTTTCAGTTCAATCCCACACATCTAATTTCCAGATATCCTTCTCTAAGATGGACCATCTAAATCCTTGGTACATAACAGGATTCATCCATGAAAATATAATTTCTACAAATAGGATAAAGAACAAAGCTATAAGCTGATACAAGACAACTTCAAAGGAAAAAAGATGTCATGATTTGTTGAAACATGGGTACTAGTGGGAAAAAAACATTTACAACTTGGGGCCTAAGTTTTCTTGGTCCATATGGTCATTAAATTCAGTTTCATACAGATGGAAAAACCATTTTTTGATATAAATGAATCAAAGTGTTTGAATTTTTTAATGGAAAACCCATATAAATATCGGTCCTCCCTCAACTCTTGACACACATGGTCAAGAATCCTAAAACAAAAATCTTTTGAAGTCTATAGCCACCACCAACAATCACAGTTAGACATTTTCAGACAACCAATGGCCACACGAAACTTATCAATGAATAATATTTCCCATTTCAACATAAAAGTTTTACCCAAAATAAATAGAGTAAAGTCATTTCATAGTGCATGAAAGTCAAAGTATAGTAATATGATGGGTTCCAGAGTTTCATCAAGACAGATAGCTATATTTAAGTCATGAACAAAGACTTATGAATATTTTGGATAATGCTATTTAACAAAATAATGATGGTGATGGTGATGATGATGATGAATACATACTAGAAAAAATGTTGGCATGCCTCTTAGGGAATATGTGTTCTCCTCTAAGAAGTTCTTCATATTCAATATCATCAAGAGATCCAGCTCTTATGGGAGTGTATCCCAGATAATGTTCTAGAGCAGGAACATACACAACCTAATATTATTCTAAACAAAACCTATTAAAACACATTAAGAAATGAACAATATCGATAACTTTTAATTGAATTAAAATATTTTAAAATTTGATTATTGGGATTTTTAAAAAAAAATCAACATCCCTTCCATGAAAAAATCCATTTCTGTTTGCTCTGCGAAAATTCTGAGTGAATTAAACCAAAAGACAATCATATTATCAGAGAAAAGTGTCTTGGAAAATCAATACTAAGACATTCAATAAGTACTAAAAATGCTTCATTAAGTTCAGAATTGTAATGGAATTAAATCCTACCTAAAGGAGGAACTCACTAAAGTAAACATATTTCATAGATCTAAAAATCCATAGAAAAAGGAAGAGGGGGAGAAATCAGAATTCTCCAAGAAAAATATGCAATAATTTTATAGTTTACCCACAAATAGATACACTCAGGGTAGCGACAACAATCCTTAATTAATGGGAATTTTTGTGCCTCAAGGACAAAAAAATACAAGTTCCATCTATCTAATAACATCATTTAAAATTCCACATTTGTATACATATATATCACTAAACAATGAAATTAATTATTAACTCCTAAAAAATGACTTTACATGACATAATAATTCACTAAGAAATCCATAATGGGAAAGAGATTAAGAGGGAAAGGCAAGTTCACAATCCTTAATAATTAGGAGTAAGTTTTTAAATATGAATAATAGAGAAAACCCTTAAGGGTGTAAGAAAACTAAGCCAAAACACACTGTACATGGTTTCCAGGTCTTGCTGTGGGTTGGGTTTTTTGTATTTCATTGGTGCTCTGTGAAAAAATCAAGTGAAAAAATAACACCATTATACTATAATTCATATTTACACATTTGAAAAGGGATGTTCTTCATGAAGTGGTACATAAAACTACAATACATACCACCCTTTTAAACATAAACAATAAAAAAACTGACCTCTTGTAGAACTCTCTTATCGAAAGAATGAGATTGAACATCACAACATCTCCAACCAAGGCATAAATAACTGCAAATCTTAGATACCACCATTTCTCTAGAATGTATACCTTAGATTCTACACCAATAATAGCTAGTACAGAACACCAATAAAGTGATTTAATAACCAAAGAAACCACCTACATGCACACAAGCTTAGTGAAGCCGAGACACAATTGGAGAATCCACACCGTGAATGAAGAAACCATGATGAGGGATGGAGGAACTGAAGCCGGTGAGAAAAAATGAGAGAGGAGAATAGTGAGGGAGAGAGAGGACAATAGAGAGGTAAGAGAGGAGGGCACAGTGAGAGAGGTCTTCGGGGAGGAGGAGAGGTTGTTAGGGGAGGTGGGCGCCACGATGAGAGGGTCAAGTGTCGGGGAGGAGGGCGCTGCCACTATGGGAGATGTCTTCGGGGAGGAGAGGTCATTGGGGAGGAGGGAAATGCACGGTGATATGTTGGATTGGGGGAGGAGGATCCCGATATTGATCAAAAAAATATAGTGTGAGATACAATAGAGATAGCCACATAGGTTTATTAAAACCGTGGAAATAAAAAATATATAGCCACAGACCTATAAAACTGTGGATATAGGTCTATGGCTGTAGCCTTAATCTCAAGTAGGAGTTTTAGGAATGGAATATAATAAATATACAAAGTCTCCATAAAAATAGTCCATTTCCATGCATGGACAAGTGATCCATGGTAAACAGAATACCCGAGGTAGTGAGTTAAAGGAATAATATCTTGTATTAGTGGGTGGAAGAACGTTGCATTTAGTATCATATCTTGTGGAAGGTTATGATCTTTATGGGATACTTTATGGGTGTATTTTTGCGATCATAATAAAAAAATTACCTATATTTTATATACATTTTCTTAATATCACACACTCTTTGGAATATGGGTGTTGTGATATGATATATGAGGTCTCTCCGTAGCCCTTGGTGTTGAGACCTACATAGTGAGTTTATTTCAAATACCTCCATCATAAATCTCATATCATGTGTGGTGGGGTTTGGGGCTTGTAATATAATTCCAATGTGATCTATCATTAAAAAGAGAATTTCAATGTTTTTTCAAGATTACTCAATAAAATTAATAAAGTTATGATAAAAATATGTTAATAACTTTTTGTGAGTTGTGGTTTGAACTTCCATATTGCTAAATTCACAATGGTTTGGATATGATTTTCAGAAAATATTTTATTATTTTATTTTTTAAAATATAATGTTTTTATATTTATTTTTGGTTCATTTATTATTTTTTATTAATTTATAAATCATTAATATTTAATTATGATGTAATGGGTAATATACAATTGGTGTAAATTATTTGAAAAACATCTGGTTGATTTATATAGTTAAAAATGTTGAAAATAGTTGTTTCATAAAGGTAAAAACATATGATAGATGTCCGACATATAGAGAGGTCTAAAAAGAAATAATCATTCTTAATAGAGGATGATAACCACCAATATGTATGGTTTGATATTTTTATTCATAAGGGTCTGTGATATCAATACATAAAGGTAAATTTAGTCCAATATATCTTCATATGGGTCGTAACTTTTCCTATATATGAGTATTGGAGAATACCATAATATATTTCACTTAATCCACATATTTTATCTTAATCATATAACTATTAAAATAAATTCAAATTCATATCCTTTTACATATATGTAACTTAACAAATTTACTTCAAGGATAATGTTAAATAATTTTCTAAATGAATCAATAAAGGAATTTATGCGAGGGTATTTAAAAAATGGTCGAAATCATATAATGTAAAACCCATTCTCATGTTAGGTAAATATATTATTTCATAAGGGTTATTAAATAGAAAAAGGATGTTATGTAAATTTAATTGATAACTTACAAATGGGTAAATAGTGAAATCCATGTATTTTATTAATGACACATTAATATCTAGAATATGCATAAATGGAGGACATTTGCTATGTGAGGGTAAACTTTAAGGTCACACATGTTGTGTAATGTTTATAACAAGACAATATAAGGTTAATTATTATAATATTTAAGGGGAATTTTAATAAAAACCAACAACTATTAGGAACCACAGAATTATTGTATGGAATATTCATGACAAAGAGGAGAAGTGCACACAACATAGGATCCTTCTGAAGAGGAGTAGTTGATTCAAGAATCATGTATGAGTTGAGTCTTTCAAATTTAATATGTGTTAATTTTAAATAAAATATATTACACCACATGAATAATTTTTATAAAACTTATTTTAAGTTATTATCCAATAATTTATATGGAGTTTTGAGGAAATTTATGATGCATGAGTTTTGTGGATCTCCCCAATATAGAAAAGGTAGAAATTCATGTAGATAAGTTATCCAAATGATTATTATTACATAACACCATTTTAATTTGACTAAATTGTTTAACTAGATTTATTATAGAACCAGAGAATATAGAATTATTAAATGTGAGAATAATTGGACAATATTCATGATATGGAAAGTAATCATAGAAAATGAGAGAAGATCCTTTCTTAAATAAATTTTAGATATAAATGTAGAATATAAAAACCATGAAGCACCTTGAAATAATATTAATATCATATTAAGTAATACCATTATTTTTGATAAGGATGTAAATGTTAAACCACTAAAAAATATGAAAAAATTAATATCATTTTAGTTGTTATTAACATAAACTAATGATGTTCCGAAACCATTCCAAGAATGTAGAATAAGAAATCATTTCATTTGATGAAGAACATGAAATAGATAAATGTTTTTATGGCCTCTAATGTAAATATTATTTTGATTTTGTTGAATGATATCTTAGAATATCATTATAAAGAATAATATGAGAGATAAATTCAATCATTCCACACTTGATGAATATAATCAAATAATATGTGATATTGTTATTTTTAATGTTTTATAATTATGTATTTATTATATGAAGTTGTTATAGTAGGTAAATATGATGGATATTATCCTAGATTTATTTTTCATCTACTATTAATCATTTTTATGTAAGTGAGACTCGATGTGAGTGACCTCACATAATCCCCAAGGAGTGTGTTTACTGTTTTTAGTGCACCAAAACAAAAATGGTTGTAAGATCCAAAGATTATCTTATAGTTTTAAAAAATCTAAAAAATATTTTTATAATATTTTCATTCTTCTTTACCATCTGAAAAAATATTCTAATAATGTGGGTAAAGAATTATCAGAATACATATTAATAAAAAAGGAATGTCATTAAATTAGATGGAGGAACATTGAATATAATAAAAACTGACCATTAAATTTTACATTTCATGATCTAATAGGGTTGTGAGTGCTTATGTATACGTGCTTATATTTATGAATAATCCACATAATAAATCACCCCTCTCTCAGGGTATATCTCATCTAATCCCCTTAAAGGAAATATTTTCTTTAAAAGTATACATCATCATCTAAGGGATTATTTTTCTCTAACATAAAATAATTGGTTTTGTAATTAGGGAATTTTAGTTCTCTTAAATTCATTATTTCCATTTAAAATAGAAGAATTTGAAAAAACATAATGTTGTTTGAAATTCCATACTATGGTTCAATGGTTTGAAAGAGTGAACTATAGATAGAGGAGTCAAGGATCCTTAAAATTAAAGGCTTGAATTGAGACTCTTTATCTATTTAAAAATTTCATAGGATCTAATGAAGATTAAGATATGATAATATAATGTGGGAATACTGATAATGAGGAAGTCCAAAGGAGGATAAAATTGGATGTAGTCTAATTATCAAAGGATATGGATAATACTTTTAATAATGAAAATATAACAAATAAATAGGATACAATGTTTCATGAGATCCAGATCCAAGTGTTTGGAATATAATCTAAAAAGTTATAAATACTAATCAAAATTCTTGTTAAAGTATCCACTAATTTAGAGGATAAGAATGATTCATTTTCAAAATAAAAAATGTTATATCCACTGAAGTATAGAAATTAAATTTTGAATCAAGGATATGATTCGAAACATATAATAAGTATAAATATTAATGAATATAATATATGTGAATTATAAACACTTTTTAGACATGGTTGATGTGAAATAGACACAACAACACGATAATTCTTTCCCCAATAACTCAATTTCTAAAATGAGCATAATTATTATAGAGAAAAGTAACATTCTATATAAACTATTTTGTGAATTGAATGATGAGATGTATAGTGTAAATACACTTATTAATTAAATGGTTTATTTTCATAATATTAAAATATAATTGATCTTTAAATTTTAGGAATAATTGATTTTGGATATGATAGAAATATCAAAATTTAATTCTAATGGGAAGCCTAAAAATCATGATTCATCACATTTATTATTTGATTTCCATTGGTTGGTGATTGTGAGTTGAATAGAAAATATTCCCCATTATAAGAAGTGAATTAGAATATTTTATCTCTACAATGACCTCGCTATATAGGAATATTTTATAAGGTGTAAAATGAACCATATCTCGTGTATAATAATATGATAAATGTGGATATTACCCTGGAAAGGGAAACACTATTAGATTCAAGAAATCAATAAAAATATTTATAAGGAAAGGTAATGGAAATAGATTCATAAAAAATTGAATGTATGGAAACATGTTTTACTTTAATGGTATTAAATGACTAATTGAATGTTTTTTTCTAAATGATTGGAATAAATTAAAATTTGTGATGTTTTTTTGTTTAATTCACCTAGAAAAACTAAAAATATATAGTTATCTTTCTAATAATTCACATCTTAATAATTATTCCTCAATAGTAAAATGTTTTGGTATTAAAAAATTACCACATCATTCATATAATAAGAAAAACTTATTTTGATAAAAATATTTTAAAAAAGTTATACAATAAATTCACATACTAAATGTAAGGTTAAATGATATAAAAAACTAGTTTCATGAAAAAAAATCATAAATAAATACTAAAATAACTTCTTTTCATGACAAAAAAAAATCACATGTTATCAATAATAAAAAATTTAAATTTTAAGGGGTCATATCTTTGGAAGTTATTTATATGAATATAAAATAATTCATATCATGTTAACCAAAGAAGAATAGTGGTTTCAAGAATTAATGATCACACTAATTGGAAAATAAAAACATGGGTTAAAACCCCATATTTGGTGAAATAGGTTTTTTATGATGAATATGAATAAACCAATGAAGTGGATATGAAATTGTATTACATTAAAAATGATTCATAACTGAAAATAAACTCAAAAAAAGTATGATTAGAATATTGTGGTCCATATTGACTCTTAATCATCATCATGATTAGAAATATGGATTTTACCTCTCTCTCCTTTACATTAAATGTTTATTCATTGATCAAATTGGTGTATAATTTAAGGAGAGACATGAAACATTGGAAGATTTTATGCAATATAACATATTCTTGAGAAAAATGGTTGATATATTAAATATATAAAATAAAGGAAACTAATTGAGGTATTGGTTCTCCCATAACAAATTCTTATTAGTCCAAAACAATAGTGGCAGTGATGACTTTGAATCTACCCCAAATTTTAAACATTTATGTATTTAATCCTGAGTTGTGAAAATAAACATAGTCAAACTCATTCATGAAATAGAAATAGGTATAAGTCTAAAAAATTATAATTATCAGTCCGTGCAAAGATATAATTTATGAGGTAATAGCCCACCTATATTAAGGGTATATTTATAAAATAATACTTTAACATGGAGAAACATAATGTTATTAACTAATGTTATATAAAAATAATATCATCAGATTATGATTACTGGATACTAAAAGCTACATTTATGGAAATTTTTTATCAATAATTCGAATACCTAAATTGATAAACCTATGAGAACAAATGTTGATAATAATCAAGGGGAGTTGTTCTGAATATGTGGTATCACTAGGATTCAAAATATATCTAAATTTTTTAGAAGGATAAACTTCTAAAATACATGTGGCTTTGATTATGAATATTTATAGTCATTAAATCCATTTCTATAAATGAAAAACATTTACGGTACCCATGTATTAGATGTATCACTAAATATTTCTTAATAGTTTATATAAACTATTTTCCATTTCTTATTCATCTCAATCATTATGATTTCATTTTTACATAAAAATGGATTGTGTGATGAAATAATATGTATTTTATTTGTATATAATTTTATAAAAATCATTGTACTATTATAATATTAGATTTATAAAGTTATCATGATCTCTATGGAAGTATTAAATGAGACTCATGTTTCCTACAATGATAAAAGGATTTGTATAATTAGAGGATCTATCAACAGAACTTGTGGTATGTGTTAATTAAAATCACCATAATTATATCTTCTATTGTTCCATTAATTGGTATAGAGATTTCCAATCATGAATGTAGGAGGATACCAAAGTTAAAAAATAAAACAACAATGTTTTTAAATTTATATCATGATGTGATGATAGAAAAATAATAAAATATGTTGATAAATTTACGGCAATTAATGAATCCTTCAATATGAAATTTAGAAGCTAATGGGGAGTTCCTCCCACATTTAATTGACAACATGGGTAAAAATAATGTTAACCAAAATATGTTTATCTAGAAATAGGGAAATTTATTGTATAGTTCACCTCATAACATTGAAGAATAATGAGAAATATTTTTTCTAATTTATCTCATGTATATATAATATTATTTTAAGGGATGCATTATATTTTATTGACCTATTAGGAGATAATAACCATAAATTGATATTTTTTATGATGAAAAATGAAATTCACGTTTTTGGATGCTTGACAATGCTAGATATATGGGGATATTATCAAGAAAAATAAAAATGTTGAGATTATAGATCGCTAAATGATCTGTATTAGATCCGTTGAAAAACTTAACATGATAAACTTTTTACACTATTCAAATATTATATTTGTGGGTGATTCTTGGAGGAATATCATGGATTCATAACTAAATATTGTTTGAATAGGAATATGTTGATGATATGTAAGGGAATGAAATGATTTATATATGTTTTAGAAGAATTTTAAATGTAAACATATTATATATATAGGGTTCCTAAGGGTAGTAATTCTACATGGATGACCACTATAATGTTAGTTTAAAAAGGTCAATAGTTTAATTATGGGTAGAGGATATAAAAGGATTTTTATGGTAAGATATTGAGATATTTAAGGGCCAGGTATCCCAATATGTATTGGTAAATAGAGATAAATAGATATCGGTAAGGGTTATACCATATTCTTCAAAATGGTAGGGGATTATACCACACTGTAATATATTCAAACCACACATTTCATAGTACTAATAATACACATAAGGGAAATTTGAATTTTTACCTTCTTTACATATGTAACTCATGAAACATGATTCATGTGTAAGAGTTAGTAGTTGCAAAAAGGTAACAAGAAAAGAATTTAGTTGAGGGTTTTCATGTATTGTTAGATAACATGTAAAGGTAAACTCATTATCAAAAAATAATGATTTTTAATATTATAAGGTACCTTCAATAGTCATAAGAGATATTGAAAAGTTAATTTATGACTAATATATTGGTTAATAGTGAAATATTGATGTTATGTAATGCTAAGATGAAAATCCAAATACTGGATAAAGGTGATGATCTGCTCTATGTGTAGGTAGAACTGAAGACTAGTTAATATTAATAATTTCTAGACCTAAAATATTTAAATGTATTCCTCAGACATCATGTGGGTCATGTAAAGGAAAAAATTAATCCTTTAGGAATAAAACCATATTTATATTCCATAGTCATGATTATGAGGAGAATTCCACACAAGATAAAATCCTTACAATGTAGAGGAGGTTATATAGGTGGTATTGATGAGATAATGATTTCCATTTATACTAGATTCCAAAAAATTGAAGAGGAGAAAAATATAGGTAGTGTGATGATAAAATAGGTATGAGGATGTCCTATTGTAATCATGTGAGTGTCATTCATAAAATAATATTTTTGATGTTTGTGGATTTGGAACAAGGATGTAATGTCATAGGAATTTTTTCTAGGACACATGTTTTAAATGAGATCAATTTATAATATATACTATAATAATTTATTCCTTAGTGAATTCCTAATATAGTTTGACAATACCATTAATGTAGGGTCCAAACTGTATTAGAAAAAATTTTAGATAGAGCTATCAAAAGATAGAATAGAAGAGGATATCATCCACGAATCACTAAGAAAAAATCATCAAGTTGATGAAATTAATAGGAGTTTAAATATAATATAAATTAATATGATGTTTTATAAAATCTAATAATAAGGAGGTCATTCCAATTTTTAATCATGAAAAACAATGAAATTCCAAAATAATTTTCAGAAAGAATATGAAGTTATGTAATCTCTTGAAGATCATTCCAAATAGAGAGGTGTTTCCATATTATTTAGTAAATGGAGTTAGATGATTTTTATTGATGGGATTTCAATATATCACTGTAAAAAGTTTAATGGTTATAAAGATCACTAATTAACACTTAGTTAAATTCATCAAATCAATCTTGATATAATTTTTTGGTTTATTGGAAATTGACTTTCCCTTTGATTCAATGAGATACTGATGGATCTGTGATGGAATTAATCTAAGAGAAATAATGAATATACCATCAAAACATATATGGTAATCAATTATCAGATATGAAACCTTACATAAAACCCTAGTAGTGAGCTTATAGTTTTAACTATAATTATACTTGAATGAATTAAGGCTCCTTGGATTTTCATGTACTGGTAAACCATTTGGAGAATCTTTTTTCCATGTGTGCATGGTTATTTTACTTCTACATAACATCATCTGATAAATTGTGAAATTAAATATCATAATAAAAATAATAAAATATATCCTTCAATAAATTGAAAAATAATTAATTTAAGAGAGAATAAAGTTACACTTCCATCTAATAAATGAAGATCCAATTGAGAAAAGAGAGATTATAAAAAATTTTATATCATTGAAAATGAATATACTCCCATATTCACCCCATATGGTATGAATCATATATTACACATTATGGAATAACAATACTAATGAGTAGATAAATCATAGGCCACATTAATAAATACACACTATTCATGTAAATACATTTCCTTAAATCGTTTTTTAGTACCATGTCTTATACGAAAGAATAAGCATACCCTGAAATAATGATGTATTAAAAAAATATTTGAAAATATCACTGTGATATATCAATGAAATTGAAATTAATCAGTATGAGTTGACCACTTTATGTAAATTATGTAAAATTGTATAATAATTCAATGTACCTTTTATTCTTGAAAATTTAATTTCTCTAAAAAATGGGTTTCAACATAAATTACAAAAATATGAAAATATATTTTTCATACCAATATGAAATTTATTTGGTGAAATGAAATATATATTCTGAAAAAGTTGGTAAATGTTATCTAAAATGTCAATTTTCATTTTTAGGAATAAAAATACTATTATTAAGATTTATATTAAATAACAGGATAATGGTAAAAGAGTTTTTATCAAATATTTTTTTATTAATATTTTGTTTTTTAAGAAGAAAATTTTCAAATCCCCATAATTGAAATTAACATAATGAATTTACCAATATTTAATTATGTTATCACTGATTTAATAGGTAATCAGTGCTTTTTTAAGAACACATCGTGGTAAATACAACATTTTAATATAGAACAGTTTATATATATATATATATATTTTAAATATATTAATTTTATGGACAATTTTAACAAACATATAAAATGAATTAGATTATATGGATACTAAATTTATGTTAACCAAATAAAAATTTTCTAGTCATTTAAACAATGTAGTTTTAATAAAACATAAAGTATATTGTGTAATAACTAGTTACCATGGTAAAAATAAAACACGTATTTAAAACAAATAAACTTTTAAAAACATAAAAATGATCTAATTTTTTTTGAATATGATGTTTATAATATTTAAGAACCTTATTTCATGTTTATATTCATTAATTTACATATTGGATCCATTGATTTGTGAATAGTGTAATTTCATCATTGAAAAAGTAACGAGTATTTAAAAAATTTATCCTCAAAAAATACGAAAGGGGATCTGTTCCACTATATTTATCCACTGATAATAATTTATTATATCTACCAAAATTCATCCACAGTCTCTATTAAACACTATATCACTTCATAGAAGGATTTTTCTTTCCAAAAGACAACATTAATATTCCTTATGACATTGACTAGTGAAGAAAATATAGAAGTGGAAGGTAATGGTCGCAACTAAGATCTCTCATTTCATTACTTCATGTACTACCTCAAACATACTGTAATTATAATGGAATGCTAACATCAACATTATAAATAATATTAAATAATTTATTACTAATGAATTATTCTTTCCAACCATCCCCCACTATGTAAATTATGAAAACATCACCTATGTTACATGCATACTACATCTTCCATAATTGACTTTGTTCTTTTTACTAGAGAGGACTAAATTGATATTTCAAATGAAAACATAGAGTGAATAAAAATTTTATTTTAAAAACTCATATTATTTTGAAAATAAAAAAATTACAACATCCTTTAAATTCAATGTAAATAATCATGTCCCTCATGAGTATATGCAGACTACTACCTTCACAAATGTGAAATAGTTCCTTTTTCACATATTTTTTATTTATAATAAAAATATATTAATATATTATTAACCACCTATATAGCATATAAATAGTATTATTTTCTTTCTTTTATAATGATATTTCTTGAAATTAATCACCTTTTTTATTATACTTAGCCACAGATTATAATTTATTTCAGTGACTCGACCCCAGTATGCTTTGAGTCGGTATCTACTTCCATTTCCTTGGAATAAGATATATGTATATAACATCCTAAAGTATTGAACACTTTATTTTTCTTGGTAAACTAGATTCATACAACAGTCTTGAAATCCAAATTAATAAACTAATTACAACATATTTTTTTCAAAAATAATAACATTATTCTATTTAGAATATACTTTAATACATTTTTTATTACCCCATAGTAAATCTTGAAGAAGTTAAAAAAATGGCTAGATCAAATGCTTAGTAAGAGAAATGTATAGTGTAAGTAGTAACGAATCAATGAGAATAGTCAGTATAGAAAGGTAATAACTAATGAAACATTCAATTTAATTAATAAACTATAAAGTAAGTGCATAAAAAATATGGAAAGGTAAATAATGAAAAACATAGGCCATTAAAATTACTGGATAAGGAAAATAAAATATGGAAATTCATGTCATAACCCATCATAGAGGGGCCCATGCTATGACTACCCTAAGTCCACCTTAGATAGGCTAGGTGATGGAGACTAGCACCAAGTAGGCATATCCCACAAATGTGAGGCATTTTCCAAAGTACATGTACACATTTAAAGGCCAAAATTGTGAAATGTAAAAACAATAAGTAAACAATGCATGCATACACTATGATACCAACCTCAGAGTTTGACTATAGGAAAATTGGAAATTAATTAGGGCTAGAATATAATCCCACTAAATTAAAGAGTTTGTTAATTGAATGAACAAGTTCCTAAAACTGATCCACAGAAAACCCTACCTCAAGAGAATGTATAGGAAAAATATCTCAATCCATATGAGCACCATAATCCATCTGATCAATCTAAGTAAAACTTGGTCTTGGTCTACCTAGTACATAGTTAATGCATCCATCATCTACACAAGATACAACACATGTAGGCAAAGGTCGTACTAGGGTGAGTAAAACAATACTCATTAAGACACCCCGAAACCAAAAATGTAATACCACTAAGAAATAAATTATGAAAACCAAAAAAAAAGGAAACACATGAAGTAAACTACAAAGGAATCACATGAAGTATAGTCAACATAGCCATATAACAGAGGTATAAGTCTAAATCATGAGAATAAGGATTTACAGTTGTAGACCATAGATTTATTAGTCTCCATGAAAAAATAATTGTTAAAGGTTCATATAGTGTTGATGTAAAGACCTGTAAATTTAAAGAATTTTTTTTTCTTAAATTCTTTGGAATTTTACGAGTACTTAGTTTCTGACAGCACATGATTTCGAGGCCCAATGTTCCTGGAATAATTTTCTAAAGTTTTTTTAAGCTTAAATTAACACGCATAAGTAGTTTTCCTGAAAATGTGGAATAAATCTTAAAAGGTTACTCGGATCAGAAATCTGAGGTCACCATTGTGCTCAGGATGGCGGGTTTACTCTAGGAGTGACTTAGGTTTAGTCAGCACAGGCCTCCTGTGAGAAAAACCAAAAATGGCATAACCGTAAATAAAATAATTAAATAAAGTTATTTTTTTTCAAATGCTTATAACTCACAAACGGTAACTTAGATTAAAAATCTAAGACCACCACTAAACTCGTGAGGGTATGATTTTTTAAGCAGATACTAACTTTGACCGGCGCGGTCCAAATGAGAATTTTAATTTTTGGCCGTAAATAAAATAATTAAGTGACAATGATTTTATTGTAAAATTACTAACTTATAAATGGTAACTTTACTTGAAAATATGAGAGTACCGTTGAGTTCTTTGGGGGTGTTTTTCCCCTAGGCAGAGCCTAAAATTGACCGCAATGGGTCGAGGGTGACTGATAATAATTTTCTGAACTTTTTTTCGGGTATGTTCAGTAAACTTACGAGCGACGTTTTATAAATTTTGAACTGGTGCTCGGAATCGAATTCTGAGGGCACCATTGAACTCGCATCAACGATATTCACTTATAAAGACTTTCACCTCAAAGGCAGATGAGCAGGAATAAAAGTTAGTTTTTGGATTTTTATAAAAAAACATAATAAAATAAAGTACACCACTTTATTTTTTTAAGTTTCCATGTGTTGATTGAGTTAGTTAAAAACTCCCCTTGAGAGTTTGAGGTGGGACCTCCACACCCTAACCTCCCATTTAACGGGGAGGGAGAGGAAACCTCTCAACACCCCCATCAATTAATTTTATGTGTCAACGTAAAATTAATTACTCTCAATTAATTTTATGTGTCAATGTAAAATTAATTGCTCTCAATTAATTTTACGTGTCAACATAAAATTAATTTTTGTCTTATGTTTTGACGCAGGCTATGTGGGGGAAACTTCTTCGAATCCTCCCCTCTTATGTTGTGCCAACACACCTCTTAAATTGCACCAATTTAATTTAATTTTCCTGACCCCCTTTTTCAATTAAGTAACCGCATCCTTGAAATTTAGGAAGGTTTAAGATAAATGAACCGTCATAAATTCCAAAATGGATACATACCTCTCCCCCTCTCCAATATATAGGGATCTTGGGAGAGGATTTTGGGACGGCTTCACCAAGTGACGAAGCGCTGGTAAAGTATCACGACGCCCAACACTTGGGGAAACTTATCCTCTCCAACGAAGAACAAAAAGAACACCGACGGCGATCTTCCACACGATTCTTCTTCAACCTTACTTCCCCAGACACCTATCCACCACAACATCATCAACAAACCGACGTATCTCGGAATTGGGGATGTGTGGCTGACGCGACGAACGACGGTCTTTATTGTCTTCCTTCCGCGACTCCGTCAATGAGTGACTAGAAAGAGGTAGGGGTTTTATTTTATTTAAAGTATGAACCTTTACCATGTTATTCATTTCTCTCAAAATGAAGAATGGTGGTTGTTGTAATTCATACTTTCAAGAACCTATTGCTACCACCCTTAACGCAGAGGGTCCGGGCCAAACCAACATGGCCTGAACCCTCCGTTTTTATTTTTGTGATGACTCCATGACGGCATGACAATGAGGCAACGACATTGAAGGTGGCGAACAAAGGCCACACTACCCGCGAACTCCGTGAACTGCGCCACCCCTGCGGCTCCCTAGCGCGCACTCGGCGCCCCGCGCCCCAGCCGGCGCATTGCGGGCGCACCCGCGGCGCCATGCCGGCGCACCCCGGCGCCCCCACGGCGCCCCCACGGCGCCCCCCGGCGCCCCCCCGGCGAGCTGCCCAGCCAGCCCGGTGCCCCGGACATCCATGCCGGTGGCCTTCCCAGCGCACCTCAGTGCCCCTACGATGCCCTGCCGCGCTACCCGGTGTGCCCTTGTGCGCTGCCCGATGTTCGACACCCTGCCTAGCGCACCCGCGCCCTGGACGGTGCACCCGCGACCAGCCCGGAGCACAACTGGCCCGCCCGCGCCCCACGCGGTTTTCTTGATGGCCTCCCGGTCACTGACATGCTGAACTGGCCCGCAACGCCCCCATAGTGTTGCTGGTCGAACCGACCCGGTCTCTCGGGACGAGTTACTGATCCGCCTACGTGGAGACTTTCGGGCCGAATCGCCCTCGCGGTCCCCTTGGACGAGCCCAGTGGACCGGGTCAGAACTTAGTGGGATGACTCACCCAATGGGCCGGGTAAGACCCTGCGAGTCTGACTGGGTCGACTAAGACATAGTCAGCCCAGTTTGGGTTAGGCCGAGTTGGTCTGACCGGGTCGGACCAGACCCAGGCTCATTACTGACCCATTACATTCTTGGGCCATATATTTGGCACCAGATGTACATTTGACGAACCGTTAGCAGAACCGGTACTCTTGGAGCATAGTAGTCCCTTTGAGTATATCCCATGGGAGTTTGGGGTATAGTTGAGATATGGTTGGGTTGGTTCATACACGAAACCAACCGGGCCCCCGGGACTAAAAAGCTAATAACTCACAGATCGGGCGTCCGATTGACGCACCGTCTGTTGCATTGAGACCCCTATGATGAGGCGGTCCTTTGTGTTACTTCTACACGAGACTTCGTGACACATGGAAGTAATGACCAGTAGATCGTGTAGCGGACCCTCCTGGAGATGAGCGTACAGAGTGCATAGACCTAGTAGCTGTAGACATGACGACTGCTTGACCGATTCGACTCGGAGTGATTCGATTAGCCCAGTGGATGGAGCGCCCGGTATTTGGAGGCAGACCCACGGTGGACGGAGTGCCTGGTAGTTTGCAGTAGACCCGCGATACTCGACAGGAGGAGTACCTCTATAGGCTATTAGGGGGGAGCGCCTGATATTTGGCGGCAGACCCACAACAGATGGAGCGCCCAGTATTTGGCAGCAGACCTGCAGTACTCGATAGGAGGAGTACCTCCGCAGTCTAAGGTTAGTGAGTAGCATCTCAGAGTCATGACAGGGCCACTGTACTCGACAAAGGAGGAGTTCTCCAGTAGTTGTAGTCTCTATAATGAAAATCCAGGTTTGAGCTGAGTCAATGACCTTTGTGTTTTCCTCATGATTGAGATGGGTTACTTGATAACTTATGTATATGTATGGGAATATACCTAAGTAAAGGTTATCTGTTGAGATCTTTCTTTTTGGTTTATCTTTGTTTGATTTAGTGAGACCTTGAGGGTCTCGGGGTCCCTACTGAGTATTTTTATACTCACCCCTGCACGGGCTATGCCAGCACCTCGTTGTGTTGGTTGCAGACGTCAGAAATCACTGGCCGTAGTTGAGGCTTGTAGATATGGATGGTACTCGGAGGTGGACTTCACAACGAGACGGTACTTAGAGGTGACAGAAGGATATGGAGAGCTGAGGTGTCCATCTATACCTACCATACAGGCAGGAACCCGGAAGACGATCCAGGAGCTGATTCCCATTCAGTTGTTGTCTTTCAGTTGTACTTTACATTCAGTTGTAGTTGTACCTGTCTGTTGGGCTTCTATTTCCGGCCCCTTTGTACTTTTAGCACACTTGTTATATTGCTCTACTTAGTGTTTACTTCCTCTTGTTCTTGGGTTTTGTATGTTTACATTTTATAAAGGCAATGCCTTCCCAGTTTTTAGGGAGTTACACCTTTGGTGCTAGTCGCCAGCCCCTGGCCTATGAAATGTGGGCTTGGGGTAGTCACGATACAGGCCCCAGGGGACGGGTTGTGAAAGTTGATGAAACACAGAGAGTGGATAGAGCATAGAACTTCAATGGTGCATGAAGCTTCGATGGAATCTGGAGCAGCGATGGAGTCTGAGGCATCGATGGAACAAGAAGCATCGATGGAACATGAAGAGTCGATGGAACACAAAGAGTCAATGGTGCATAGAGAATAAATGGTGCACAGAGCATTAATGGAACCTAAAGAATTGATGGAACAGAGATCATCGATGTTTCATGCAGTCCCCAATTCACATAGTCACCAAGATCTTATAGTCACATCCATCTGCAGGATTCCTCTCATAGTGCGATTGTTCCAGGAGAACCTACTCCTCCAGCCATTAGGTCGTAAACCATCTTCTAAAAAATCTAAGTTAGAGTATTATAGAAGTACTATCTTATCAAAGGGGTCCTAATTCTATATAAGGGTCTCTAAAAGGACCTCTTGTTTGCAATATATGGCCAATCTAGTAAAAAGGGTCTGGTCTGATCCGAGTTTGACCGACCCGACCCGGCTCGGCCAACCCAACCCATTTGGTCTAGGCCAGCCCGTACTCTCAACATAATTCTATAACTAGTCCCACACTATACAAGATATATTTTCTCCACTGGACATGGCCCCCCCTGGCCGCATCCCTCTGGTTCACCCTGTAGCCCAACCGTGTGGCCAGTCAACTCCCTCTATCAATGCAGTGCCAGACCACATTTCACGCAGCCTCACCGCCATAGTGGTGTCCTATGTCTGATACATATTTTAGATGTTTCATAGCTTCCATAGCCTCTCGTTTCCGCCCACCACATAGGCCGTTGTGGGCCCCCCTCTCCGACGCGGTCCCTCCCGGATTATATCCTATCGCTGCCATAGGCCACCCTACCGGCAACCTGTTCTTGCCGCGCCCCACTTGGCCAGACTTCCACTAGAGGTATGGTTTTTCCTCCACCACGGGCCACCCCACCAGTGACCTTTCCCTTCCTCGCTCTACCTACACCAGTCAGATTCACTGCCTCTGGCCTCCAACTTAGGCTGCTCTACCTTGCTCCATTGCAGGATCAGTTTGATTCTGATATTGTTTTATTGGGAAAAGAGAAGGTGATGAACATGTCATGAATACAAGAGATTCATGATGAAGAGATAAGGTGCATGAATAAACAATGAAAATATCTTTTCCTTGTTTGTTTTGTCCTTCATCCATTCAGGTTAGTGGGATCACGATGAAAACAACAGTAGACAAATCACCAAGATTTAATCGCCTTTAACCCGCGATAACTATCCCTCCCATAAGAATGATTGCACTGTGGATCAACTTGTTCCTAGGTTGGTCCTTGTTTTTTGTTTGAATATATAAAGGAGAAATAAATGAAAAAAATAGTGAAACCCTACCTCATGGCTGGATCTGTCATTGTGTAATAATGGAAGTCTATATCATGTATGATCCTTGATCCTCCAAAATTCGTTGATCCACTATGCTTCGATCAAATTTTTGATCATGAATTTTTAAAATTCATGAAGAGCTTTCTTCTCTATGCCTCAAATAATCTACAAGATTATGGCGATAACCCAAGATTTATGAAAATTTCTTGTTTAAATAGAATCTCCACTGCCCGAATGGCCCAAAGGACTTATTTTTTATTTTATTATGGATAATCACCCTTTTAAGGGTTGAAGGGGAACCCGTACATGACCTGTAGGCCCAAGTAACAAGGCCCGAAATGACTTGAAAATACATGACCCAAAGGACCAGAGGTATAACATGACCAATACATGAACTGTAGGCCCAACCCACTAGAACTGCCCCTCCCCAACTTCTGCATCATTGATCACCTACCTCCCCACCTTACATTGCTGATCGACTAGCATTACCCCGTATAAAGCTGCACGATGCCTGGTCCCGATGACAAGTTTCATACCCTCTCTTTCTTCCAATACGGTTAGCTCTACATATGGTGATTGCTATTCTAGTTTCTCTGATCCTCCTTTGGGGCTTGATCTATGTAAATTGGGCTACTCCATGGTCTCAATGGCCCGAAGGCCCTGTGGCCTGAAGGCCTTTGATGGACCGAAGGTACTTGAGACCCGTAGGCCCAAACTGGTGGCCCGAAGGCCCAAATAGGTTGAATAGTTCTGGATGCTACAATAAGGAACAATAACTGCTACAACACTACTAAAGTAACTGAAAATTCACCTCCACCAGGTTTTGAACCTGGGTCTCTTGGATGCTAAGCAACATCCCTTACCACTCGGGTACAGGCTCGTTGGAATAATCTCCAATGTTCTAAATAAATTTTTTTTATTAAAATATTTTAGTGACATTTACATAAAAAATTTAATTTTCACATTCAACCTATGCCGACTGATGTTAGGACCCACCTAAGATAATGTCGGTGCTCTAGATGAAATGTAGACCTTATATTTCTGATCCGGGTACCCATTTAGAAGTTATTCTTATTTAAATTATAAATTTCCTGTATGATTTATTAAAAAATTAAAATTTTTCACCATATCATTGTGGACACAATAGGCCTTAGAATCTCACACCGTCTCAGCACCCGACCTCATAAATTTATTAGTTAATTTTAAAAAATAAAACCGAAGAAAATACAAGTCATTAAAATTTATGAAAATAAAACACATGGAATTAAATTAGTAAAATTAGAGTGGACCACATGCATAGATAATGTCAAAGAAGTATTCTCATTGATAAAAATAACAAAATTTGATTGAGGGAAAAGATAAGTTATTGGACGCCGTATGTCATGACCCGTCCTCAGGTCTAGTGTCGTGACTACCCCAAGCCCGCCTTCCATAGGCCAGGGGCTGGCGACTAGCACCAAGGCATAATTCCCGGTAAAAAGGGAAGGCATTGCCTTTGTAAAGTAAACAAAAACCACAGAACTAGCAAGCAGAAGTGAACACTAAGTAAAAACTGGGTACAACAATAAATGCGGAAAAGTAAGTGGGCCAGAATACAAACCCAAACTGAAAGTAAAGTACAACTGAAAAAGGGAGTACAACAACTAAAAAGTAAAGCCGCAATGTCGAGCCATCCACTGGTACTCCCACCTGAATGGTAGGTACATATATCCACCTCAGCTCCTTGGGTCCAGCCGTCCGCTCCGTGTATATCCCGCCCAGTGGTCCACCTCCAGGTACCGACTGCTCCGCAAGCCTCAACTACGATCAGCGCTGTCCGTCGTCTGCAACCAACACAACGTAGTGCGGGCATAGCCCATGAAGGGGTGAGTATAAGCTACTCAGTAGGGACCCTGAGACCCTTGAAGGTATCCCAGAATCCACAAAGGATAATCCACAAAGGAAATATACAATCACGAAGTAACATCCGACACTACTTAGGTATATTTCCATACATATACCTAAGTCATCTATTCCAGTTCGGCTCCAACATCCGAGCCCAAGTTCGATCACGTCCACACAGGATAGCACAACACAATCCACACAGGAAAGCAAGTCAATCATATCGAAGATAATGATTGAAAGTCAAGATTCAGCTCACACCGGTATACTTCTTTGTAAGACGATAGAGATGATCAGATGTAGCCTCTGATTCATCTAAGCCGTCGGACCCACACAGGATCGATATGTACTAACCCCCGCAATGACCCACAAAGGATCGATTGGTATCTAACCCCCGCAATGACCCACACAGGATCGGACCCACACAGGATCTGTAGGCGCTGGCCCACACAGGACCGCTGAGCACTGACCCACACAGGATCTGACCCGCACAGGATCGGTAACACTGATCCACGCAGGATCGCTGAGTGTTGTAGTCGTCGCCGTCGAATCCATGGAGGATTCTTGTACAGTCGTCATCATCGTCGCAGTCGCAGCCAGCTATAGGGTTCTCGCACACAGTAAGCTCATTCGGGAGGGTCCGCTCCATGAGCCGAGGGGCTGATACATCAACTGACACATAATCCGGAGTTGATGTATCCAAAAGTTCCGTATCGTCAAGAGGAACTCAACGTCACAGACGGTGCGTCAATCAGACGCCTAGTCTGAGAGTTATTGGCCTTTTCGTCCCAGGGGCCCGGTTGGTTTTTAAGTCAAAACCAACCCGAACATACTCCATCTATGTCCAAAACTCGAGCGGAGTAAGCCAAAAGGTCCGTCTCACCAAGAGGAATCCAAGAATGTCGACGACACGTCAATCGGACGTCTGGAGCTCAAGTTATAAGTGTTTCCGCTCTGAGGGCCCGGTTGGTTTCGTCTACGAACCAACCCAGCCGAACCCAAAGTACTCCGAAAACCTTGAGCGTAATATATCGAAATGACCACCTCGATCTAAAGATCGCATCGCCGCTGACGGTGCGTCGATCGGAGTTCCGTAGCCCAAGTTATGGGAAAAAGACCGAAATAGGTCCGGGTATGGGTGTTTCGGGCCCGGACCGACCCAACCCAAGACCCCTTGGGTCATCCCGAACCGGGTCGACCCGACCCGGGTCCGGTCAGCTTGGGCGCGGCCCATCCTGGCTTGCGCGGCCTGGCCTGGTGGTCCGGCCGGCGCGCTGGCCAGGTGGCTCGGTCGAAACGGCCAAGTGTTAGGGGGTGCGGGGGGGGGGGGGGGGGGGGGCACTGCCCTTCGCCTGTTTGTAACCGCGACCCCCCATGTGGGGGCCGCTCTTGTCCAGCCAGCCGGGGGTCGTAACCCCAGACTCCTCCTCTGACCGGCTGGCCCACTCCGGTCGGCCGGCTGCTGCCGCCACGGGACCAGAATGGGCCAGTCCCCCAGCTTTGACGCCGACGGCCCGGAACCGACCGCCGGTCCCTGCTCCACCGCGGCCTTGGTTCGTCCGGCGCAGTGCGATGGCGCCGCATCCCTCCGCCGCAGCCCCGCTTCGGCCATGATGTCTTCGAGGTTCCTCCGAGGTTCTCCAGCGTGGCGTGACGGCGCCACGCCTTTATTCGACTTCAACGGCGCGGCGCGACGGTGCCACACACCCTTGCCATATGATCCCGCGCAGTGTCGTTGCACCGCGCTGCTTTCCTTTGAACTGCATCGACACAACTTACAAGGGAGGAGGGTCGACCGTGTTTGTGCGGTCCGGCCCCTCCCGTTAATCAATAGCAAGCGGCAAAGTTTCACGAAGAACGGAAATGGAAGTATTCACGAACAAAAACAAAATCCCCTACCTCGAGCATTATTGAATGAAGGATCTTCGCAGAAAGGAACGTCACAGAATTGATTGTCGCAGAAGAAGGCGTCGCCGAAGGAACGTCGTTGGCGTCACGGTATATGGAGTCGCGTAGTCGATCTCCGAGGATTCAGTGTTCTTCATCGGAGATCGGTGCGTTCCTCGCGTTCCTCGCATTCTTCGACGATGAAGAAGATCTTTAGAGTTTTCCCCCAAACCCACTCTCAACACAACAAGCTCCAACAAGAATAAAATAAGTGTTTAGTATTATTTTATTACCTATGCCTTAAGTATTTGAATTTCAAACACTCAAAATAAACTCACACATTTAATTAACTTAAGTTATCTAATTAAATGGTGAGTTGAAAGAGTTAGGGAATATGAAGGGGTGTGGTTTTTGTGGGCCCGAATTCCATAATAACCTATCTAGGATAGTTTCCCAACTTCCACATAACGGATAACCACTTAGTGAAAATAAAATAAAATTGAAGCTCAATTTTATTTTACCTTACACAATTTTTTACATCTCCTCCCGAGAAAACGCAACTCCGAAAAAGGTGTTCCTAAGAAATTACCGGCGCTGCGGTTCCATCAGTGCCCTCAGAATTCGATTCCGAGCACCGGTCTAAAAGTTAGGAATCCCCGCTCATTCGTTCACTGAACGTACCCGAGTTAAACTTCAGATAAAAATTCCGGGCACACCGGGACTCAGAATCAAGTGCCGTCAGAAACCGCATTCTTGTAAAATCCCAAAGAGATTTAAGAAAAAATTTCCCTTGAATTTTACCGGTCTTTAAATTACTCCCACCTCAGGGATTTATGTCCCCGTAAAGATACATCATAAACTAGGGTAACAAATGTGGGTACTGTGCACGCATCTAAGCCTCCCGCTTCCAAGTTCTCTCTTAGAGGTTCCCGTGCTTCCATATGATGCGCACTAGTGGAATCGACCGTCCACATAGGTCCCAATCTTGTCAATCCTTGATCTCTACTAGGACCTCTGCAAAAGTCTCCCCATCGTCTATGTCCAGCTCCCCATGGTCAATGATATGCGTTGGGTCATGCACGTATCTCCTCAGCTGAGATACGTGGAAGACTTCATGAACCCGGTGCAACTGAGGTGGTAGAGCCAAGCGATAAGCCACCTCACCAATCCTGCTGAGGACCTGGAATGATCTGATGAAGCATGGAGATAACTTGCCACCTCAGCCAAATCTCCGTAATCCACGTCAAGGTGATACCCACAAGAAGACGTGGTCGCCACCCTCAAACTCCAGTGGCCTCCGCCTCTTGTCAGCATAAGACTTATTCCGGCTCTAAGCTGTCCTCATCCACTCCTGGATGACCTGGACCTTCTCTATCGTAGCCTGGACCATCTCTGGTCCCACAAGTGCTGACTCCCCAGGGTCTGTCCAGCACAGAGGATATCTGCAATGTCGGCCATACAACGCCTCGTATGGTGCCATCCCGATGGTGGAGTGGTAGCTGTTGTTGTACGCAAACTTCACCAAGGGTAGGTGGTCCTCCTAGCTGCAACCAAAGTCGAGGACACATGCGCAGAGCATGTCCTCGAGATTCTCAATGGTCCTCTCCGTCTGACCATCTATTTGGGGGTGAAAGGCGGTGCTCAGACGTAGCTGCATCCCAAATACCTCCTATAACCCCTTCCAAAGCTGTGAAGTAAAGCAAACATCTCGATCGGAGACGATGGATGATGGCACACCATGAAGCCATACAATCTCATGAACGTAGAGACGTCCCAAGATCTCCACTGAGCCCTGCTCTCTGATGGGTAAGAAGTGAGCCGACTTGGTGAGTCGGTCGACAATCACCCATATGGAGTCGTGACCTCTGGAAGAGCGTGGAAGTACAGTCATGAAGTCCATAGATATCCCGTCCCACTTGCACTCCGAGACCTCCAAGGGTTGTACCAAGCCTGTTGGTACCTGGTGCTCCGCCTTCACCTGCTGGCAGGTGAGGCATCGAAAACGAACTCGGCCACAACCTTCTTCATGCCCGGCCACCAATGCTGTCATCTGATATCCTGGTACATCTTCGCCACTCCAGGATGTACCGCCAAAGGGGAAGTGTGAAACTCTCTCAGCACCTTCTCTCATAAATAAACTGGTAACAAGGTACGTCCTCTAAAAAGAACGTCGTGCTCTCCTCCTACAGAGAAACCATCAGGTGCCTGTCCTGAGGATATCTGTGCATGTCGGGTCTCACAGTCAGCGTCCCCACACTATGGATCTCTGACCCGCTGCAGTAGTGGAGGAGTGACTATGAGTTACTAAAGGAAGGATGCTCCATCTCTATCCATGAAGGATATCTTCAAAGCGGCTAGATGCTCTGTCGCCTCCCCAAGTAGCTAAATTCCTGTCCTCCTGCTGAGAGCATCGGCTACTACATTCCCCTTTCCAAGAGTATAGACTATCTCAAAGTCATAGTCCTGGAGGAACTCGAGCCATCGCCGCTGTCTCAGGTTCAGGTCCTTCTACGAGAAGATGCACCTGAGACTCTAATGGTTAGAATAGACTGTAAAGTGCTCGTCCATTAGATAGTGTCGCCACATCTTCAGAGCGAAGACCACTACTACTAACTCCAGGTCATGGGTAGTGTAGTTCTGCTAATGCTGCCT
The DNA here is from genome assembly GCA_963277665.1 of Viscum album. Lineage (NCBI taxonomy): Eukaryota > Viridiplantae > Streptophyta > Magnoliopsida > Santalales > Viscaceae > Viscum > Viscum album. The sequence goes on from CAUJRU010002696.1 coordinate 29,659, forward strand.
CAACTGACATGATCCAAAGGTGATCACTACTCGCTCCTGCATCAGGACATATCCGAGTCTAGTCCCTGATGCATCACAGTAAACTACGTACCCTACTCCCTCCTCCGGTAGCCTCAAGATAGGCACGCTGGTCAATCTATGTCTCAGCTCCTGGAAGCTCTGCTGAAATCTTTCAGACCACACAAAGGGTTTCCCCTTCTTCGTCGAGTCTTCTCCCGTAAGAGTCTCTAGCCATAAGGATCGAGCCAACGGCTCTGTCGGAATCTCTGAGCTCCGTACAAGTGCAGCGGCTATGAAAGAATGAATTGATCCTGTGTTTATAAGAACTGAAGTGAGGGTGGAATAGACACAGATAGTACTTCAAATCATCTCGGGCGCGCCGTGGTCATAGGCCTCCGTTGCCTGAAGCTGTGCCTGTCTCTGCCCGCCAGCTCCTTGTAGTCGGGGTGGACCTCCTGGTGGTGGTGGTGGTAGAGCCTCAAAGCGTCTCCCACCACCTGCTGCTCGGCCATCTCCTCTTCCTCGTCCGCCTGCTCCCTGCAGACCATCACGGTCGACCCTCTGCCTCCGCCTGGGTGGTCCCTCAACTATCTAATGCTCCTCGGTACAGCAGGTCGAGCAGTCATGAGCCATGTGGCCCTGCCCGCCGCATGCGTAACACTATCTGCCTCTCAAAATACTGAATCTGTGCTGTGTACCCCGCACCTCTGAGCCAGTGTCCTGAGGTCGTCTGCCTGAGGGTCTGGTCTACCTAGACCCATGAGTCATCCGTCGACTGCCTACTGCAGAAGACTCTGCTACGTGTTGCCCTGCGGTAGGTCTCACTGCTGATGTAGGCTCAGCAAGGAAGCTCTCGATCAGAAGGGCTCGCTCCAGTACCCCTGCCTATGTCGGAATGCTGAGGGAGATCAGTGATGCCCTGATCTCATGCCTCAATCCCTGCTCAAAGGTCTGGGCCCGGAAGAATGTGTCCCGTACCATGTCTGTCGAGTAGCGCAAGAGATCGGTAAATCTCGCCGAGTACTGGGTGACTGTCAAGCTAACCTGCCACAGTTGTAGAAGCTCCTGGATGCGCACCTCATGGAGGGTGGATGGGATGAACTCCGAGCGGAAGAGGCTCTCAAATTCCATCCAGAGGAGAGATGCCACGTCGTGCACCTGGAGCATCAAGCTCCACCATCTGCATGCTGTCGCGTGCAGGAGGCTCACTGCAAGGATCACCATGAGGTCAGCTGGTTTCCTCATTAACCTGAAAACTCGTACAACTGACTCCAGCCAGTCCTCGACCGCCCGAGGGTCTGTCTCCCCGTGGAACCTAGGCGGTCGCAGATGCTGAAACTCATGAAGTGCACTAAGGAGATGTGCATCATCAACGGATGGGGCTGGTAGCATCGGTGGCTCGGCGGGTAGAGGTACCGCTGGTGCCTCTGCTGTCAAAGGGACATGTACCGAGGCCTCGTCGCTCAGAGGGTTGTCGTCATGCAAAACGCTCGGAACCCTAGCTGGCTACCGTCGTGGGGAAATCCTGAAAATAAACAAGTGCTCCATGGTCAAACAGTATACCTGGATAGCTAACATAAAGTAATCACAATGTAAACTTGAAACACACATGAAATCAATGTTTTCGTGCATTAAGTCGGAAATCAGAAGTTAGGGTCCTGGTGTATGGATATGTCGGCCGCCGAACCAACACTGGACTCCCTGGACTGATAACCACACCCAATACCCTTAACACTATTGCTTCAATAGAATAAAGGTCAGAGTCCAAAGTTCTGTGGTAGAAACGAACTCCTCTGATACCAATTTCTCACGACCCGTCCTCGGAGCCCGTGTCGTGACTACCCCAAGCCCGCCTTCCATAGGCCAGGGGCTGGTGACTAGCACCAAGGCGTAATTCCCAGTAAAAAGGGAAGGCATTGCCTTTGTAAAGTAAACAAACACCACAGAGCTAGCAAGAAGAAGTAAACACTACGTAAAAGCTGGGTACAAAAGTAAGTGCGGAAAAGTAAGTGGGCCAGAATACAAACCCAAACCAAAAGTAAAGTACAACTGAAAAAGGGAGTAAAACAACTGAAAAGTAAAGCCGCAACATCGAGCCGTCCATTGGTACTCCCACCTGAATGGTAGGTATAGATATCCACCTCATCTCCTCGGGTCCAGCCATCCGCTCCATGTACGTCCCGCCCAGTGGTCCACCTCCAGGTACCGACTGCTCTGCAAGCCTCAACCACGATCAGTGCTGTCCATCGTCTGCAACCAACACAACATAGTGCGGGCATAACCCGTGCAGGGGTGAGTATAAGCTACTCAGTAGGGACACCGAGACCCCCGAAGGTCTCCCAGAATCCACAAAGGATAATCCACAAAGGAAAGATACAATCACGAAGTAACATCCGACACTACTTAGGTATATGCCCATACATATACCTAAGTCATCAATTCCAGTTCGGCTCCAACATCCGAGCCCAAGTTCGATCACGTCCACAAAGTATATCACAACACAATCCACACAGGAAAGAAAGTCAATCATATCGAAGATAATGATTGAAAGTAAAGATTCAGCTCACACAGGTATACTTCTTCGTAAGAAGATAGAGATGATCATATGTAGCCTCTGATTCATCTAAGCCGTCGGACCCACACAAGATCGATAGGTACTCACCCCGTCAATGACCCACAAAGGATCGATAGGTAACTAACCTCCACAATGACCCACACAGGATCAGACCCACACAGGATCTGTTGGTGCTGGCCCACACAGGACCGCTGAGCACTGACCCACACATGATCTGACCCACACAGGATCGGTAGCACTGATCCACATAGGATCATTGAGTGCTGTAGTCGTCACGGTCGAATCAAAAGAGGATTTCTGTACAGTCGTCATCGTCGTCGCAGTCGGAGCCAGCTCTAGGGTTCCCGCACACAGAAAGCTCATTCAGGAGGGTCCACTCCACGAGCTGAGGGGCTGATACATCAACTGACACATAGTCCAGAGTTGATGTATCCAAAAAGTTCCGTATCGTCAAGAGGAACTCAACGTCACAGACGGCGCGTCAATCGGACGCCCGGTCTGTGAGTTATTGGCTTTTTTGTCCCAGGGGCCCGGTTGGTTTTTAAGTCAAAACCAACCCGGCCATACTCTATCTGTGTCCAAACCTCAAGTAGAGTAAGCCAAAAGGTCCATCTCACCAAGAAGAATCCAACAATGTGGACGGCACGTCAATCGGACGTCCGATGCTCAAGTTATAAGCGTTTCTGCTTCGAGGGCCCGGTTGGTTTCGTGTACGAACCAACCCGTCTAAACCCAAAGTACTCGAAAACTTGAGCGTAATATATCGAAACGACCGAATCGATCTAAGGATCACATCACCGCTGACGGTGCGTCGATCAGAGGTCCATAGCCCAAGTTATGGAAAAAATACCGAAAGAGGTCCAAGTGTGGGGGTTTTGGGCCCGGACTGACCCGGCCCAAGACACCTTGGGTCAGCCCGAACCGGGTCGACCCGACCCGGGTCCGGGTCTGTCCTGCTTGGGAGTAGCCTGGCCTGGGCGCGGCCTGACCTGGCGGTCCGGCCGGCGCGCTAGCGCCGGCCGGGTGGCTCGGCCGAAACGGCCGAGCGTTAGGGGGTGCGGGCCCACTCCGGCCGGCCGGCTGCTGCCGCCATGGGACCGGCATGGCCCGGTCCCCCTGCTCTGAGGCCGGTGGCCCGGAACCGGCCGCCGGTCCCTGCCATGCCGCGACCTCAGCCGTGGCCTTGGTTCGTCTGGTGTGGTGCGATGGTGCCGCGCCCCTCCGCCGTGGCCCCGCTCCGGCCACGGTGTCTTCGAGGTTCTCCGGCGTGGCGCGACGGCGCCACGCCTTTGTTCGACTTCAACGGCGCGGCGCGATGGCGCCGCACACCCTTGCCGTATGATCCCGCACGGTGCCATTGCACGGTGCCGCTTTCCTTCGAACCGCATCAACACAACTTACAAGGGAGGAGGGTCGGCCGTGTTTGTGCGGTCCGGACCCCTCCCGTTAATCGATAGCAAGCGGAAAAGTTTCACGAAGAACGACAATGAAAGTATTCGCAAACAAAAACAAAATCCCCTACCTCGAGCGTTGTTGAATGAAGGCTCTTCCCGGAAAGGAACGTCACGGAATTGATTGTCACCGAAGAAGGCATCGCGGAAGGAAAGTCGTTGGCGTCGCAGTATACGACGTCGCGTAGTCGATCTCCGAGGATTCAGCGTTCTTCGTCGGAGATCGGTGCGTTCCTCGTGTTCTTCACGTTCTTCGACGATGAAGAAGAACTTTAGAGTTTTTTCCCCCAATCCACTCTCAACCCAACAAGCTCCAACAAGAATAAAATAAGTGTTTAGTCTTATTTTATTACCCATGCCTTAAGTATTTGAATTTCAAACACTCAAAATAAAATCACACTTTTAACTAACTTAGGTTATCTAATGAAATGTTGAGTTGAAGGAGTTAGGGAATATGAAGCGGTGGGGTTCGTGTGGGCCCCACCATCCTCATAACCTATCTAGGATAGTTTCCCAACTTCCACATAACGGATAACGTTCCACTTAGTGAAAATAAAATAAAATTGAAGCTCAATTTTATTTTACCTTCCACAATTTTTTACATCTCCTCCCGAGCAAACGCAACTCCAGAAAAGGTGTTCCTAAGCAATTACCGGTGCTGCGGTTCCATCAGTGCCCTCAGAATGCGATTTTGAGCACCGGTCCAAAAGTTAGGAATTCCTGCTCATTCGTTCACTGAATGTACCCGAGCTAAACTTCAGATAAAAATTCCGGTCACACCAGGCCTCAAAATCAAGTTCTGTTAGAAACTGCATTCTTGTAAAATCCCAGAGAAATTTAAGAAAAAATTTCGCTTGAATTTTATGGGTCTTTACACCATATCTTTTATGTACATATAACCTTTTCTGTCATGACCTTTTAGAAGATAGATTATATCATACTTGTTGAAAAATACATTATCATTATCTACATACTGATTCATCCCATTGGACTACCGATGCACCGATTTTCTATTTATAATTGGGCCACACCCATGTCATACCAGTCTAAAGTGTTCTTTATATATCAAATAGTTTATTTAATCAATATACAATGTACCTTATCTTAAATTATCTATATTGACTAAATAAGATGTATTTTCAACAATTCCCCTATGGAGTATGATTAATAGAAAGGTTTTCTAAATTTTAGTTAATGTAAATACCATTTAATAATCATTAAAACATTTTAGAGGAACATAATTTATAATCATTCCAAAGTGCCCCATATAGTGTTGAAATATCGGAATCATAGTCCCCAAAACGAAATAACATTAAATAAAACTTATAATATGATGAGTGTAATGAGATTCATGATATCACATGTCAATGTGGAGTATATACACCATATAAAAGAATGTATGTGTATAATATTACAATATTCCTTAATGAAATTAAAATTAAGATAAAAATCCCCTACCTTGGGTTTTATTTTTTGGTGAACAGCCTATAACCTTATGTATAGTGATGTTAAATAGGTCAAAAACTTATTCCATTACCATAATAAAATTTATAATATCATTTATAATCTTCTTATAATATCTTATTACCCATTTGTTAAAAATAATTCTTTATTTTCACTGTTTTGGGTGTTAAATGCCTCGTTTTTCATGTATGTTTTGACATGCTACTTGTTTTTATTATTAATTAGATCATGATTTCATCATCTAAAGAATTTAAACAGTTATTTTATTATAATATATATTCATTATAAATGTATTTATAACAATCCATAATATTTTTATATAGGAAATTAAATGAACCATTAATGGAGACAGTATATCGTATGTATACCCGAACACTACTTCCATTTATTTATCATATTTAAAAATTATTTGATATATATATAAAAATATTTTTCTAAATAATCATTTATGTATCATATTTATATCCTAAAAGTTAAATTATCTTATTAAAACCATCCATTATATATTCCATGTGTAGTGTGAACAAATAATATCGCTTTAAGGACGTTGTAGTCCATACTTCCACAAAGGATGTTATAATTTTTTTAAAAAAATATAATGCCTAAGGGTATGTGTGATATAAAAATTTAATAAGAATAAATAAATTATAAATATCATATATATCTTATATAAAGACTGTTTCCATCATAATTCCTACCATGGGATGTAACACCCCAAGCTTCCACGTTACGTTTCCTTTCGAATAATGCAATGACGTGTATTGTACGCAACATCGAGATTTTAACACACCATAACCAATCAATCTAGCCGTTATGAATAGCAATACATACTTTTTAAAATTTTATAAATTATATCTCTCAAAATGGACATCATTTTTGGATTCGGAATATCGAAATTAGCCTAGGGTGAAATTTTGGTACTTTTCGGATAACTTTCATATTTTGATGAATAGTGAAAATTACTAAATTTTAATTAAAAACAACTTTTTTAATCAAAATAATTAATAGTGATAAATTATTAATTTGAGTGGTTTTAAAGTATATTTATAATATAGTTTTACCATGTAATACAATGTGGGTCATTCAACATAATTTCACATTTAAACCAGACATAAACAAGTGCCAATCTTAAGATAGTTATTATCTCTTAAAAACACGCTTTTTGTTTTAACAACGGGAATTAATTTTAAATTAATTTCTGCCACTTCTGTGTTTTGAATTTGGAAAAATGGATTCCATATTTGGAATCAGGATGTTCAAATTGTGTAAATAGGTAACTTTTATTTTTAGACATTTTGGATAATTACTTCGGTAAATATTTTATTTACCATGGTTAAAGGGTAAATCCGGTAAACAAGGGTTACAAAATAATAATATAATAATACTAAATTACCCTAAAACGTGTCTTAACCCCATTGGTTGATACATGGTAGACCATGGGCATCTTTGGGTCGATTTTGGGACCCCATGGATCCACTTGTAAGTGATAATGACACTTTATTTTAATTAAGTTAAAATAAATACAAAAATGACACAAGCATATATCTTTTAGAAAAACAATTGTTACATAGGGTTATATATGTTGGATTTTAGACTATAAATATTAGTTAGAAAGATAAAAATATTTCATACATAATGATATTTTATTTATAATTTTTATACATTAAATAAGTTAATTTATTTATGACACAATGGTGATGCAGTAATTACCATAATAGTGAAAAATTAGAATAATTGATATTATAAATACCCAAATAAATATAATTTGAGACTTTTATTGAATTAAAATAATTTTATAGGTTAATATGACATATTATTATTGATTTAATTAACTTTTTTGAAGTAATAATTCTGTTATGTGTTTTACAAAAATCAACTATTGAATAGTGTCAAAATTGACATAAAAGCGTTTTTAAAACAAATATTATATTAATAATTGATATTAAATTCATAAAAATCTAAGGTTCGGCCAAGCGACTTATATAATGATAGTTATATCATTAATGGACCACTTGGGGGTCTTTTGGATGTATATAGTAAGTTTATTAACCATATAATATAAAAATACAAAGAGACATTGTAAAAGTGAAACTAATTAACTAAGAGTTAATACTTAAAGATAAGGTTAATATAATGACCCAAACCTGTATAAATTCTATTGGTTGAGTTGTTTTAGACCCATAACCACCTTAAAATTTAAATAATAAACTTTGGATCCATTATAAACCTAATATGAATTTATTATAAATTAATATTTCTAGCTTTTCCAAAGGTGCCCCTCACCCCTCTTATAAAAGGGCACTCCTCGTTCTCATTTCTTCACACCTTCAAAGCCACTTGGTTCGGCCAAAAACTGTCCAAATACTCTCCCAACTTCCATCAATACAACCTAGAGGCCTTATTTTGATCACAAAGACAACCTAAGGAGCCCTTTTGATCAAATCAAAAGGAAGAACCCGAGGAAGAGGTAATGATTTCACCACCCTTTTCCAAGTTCCTTTCTTCTTCCACTTATTCTTCCTTTGTTATTACCATTCTAATATAATAACTCCAGTACCATGATGTTATTATAAATATGGTACAACCATATTCAGTATTCTATCCACCCCTTGAATAACATGTCACCATACATGCGTACGTACAACTTACCGTCTCCACGTCGTGGTGTAATTGTTATTCAATATATTATTATTTGGATGAGTATAATAATGATGTGTAACTCATATAAATAAAAAATATAACATGTTAATGATTCTGTATATATGATATAACATCCATTTATATATTATTTTAATATCAAAAGAATGATATTGTCGCTCGTGCCTACGTACAGACTACCGTCTCCACGAATGCGATGAGATTCATTTTCCATCGTATCCATTCAAGTATAATTATCATTTGATAATTAATAATAGTATCTAAGGACTTGATATCATTCTGGATATGAATAATATACATCCCATTAATAACGAATATGGCTCACATAACAATGAATATAAAGTAAAACGAACCCGTTAACGCCCAAAATGACGATAATTCTAAGATATTGTTAACAAATCAATGTTAAAAGATCATATATGATATCATATTAAAGTAAATGATTCTTGTATAATTCAATAAAAATTATTTCACCATTATACAGAAGGTAAAACTACCATCGACCAAGGAAAAAGTACAAAGTAAGGGGTTTCTTATCTCACTTTTAATTTCGTGAGATTTCCATTATTCACCACTTAATTATTGCATGTGGTGTATATGTACTGCCCATGATTGTATTAATTGTGTAATATAATTTAATTTATGTGTATTTACATCATCATGGTATGATACTTCTTTCATGGGTGTATTTTTCGTAAGTGACCTAATCGATAAGGGAATTTGAGATTTCAATTTCCACTCATTTGGCTTTACGCATATTTCATTGATTATATTACCCCAAGATTATGTGTAGAATCACTATTCATTTGATTATGTCATAATTTCCACTCCCCTTCCTGTGGATATAATTTTGATACACATAATCACTCCATTGATAATTCTCAAGTCATTGATATGAATTTTATAAGAGTAATTTTAACTCATTCACCATTTGTTGAGTTATACATCCAATTTGTTAGTGTTGTTTTTACAAGAATATGTGTGAATATCCTTTGATTGTTTTACACTGAATATCCAATCATATTTAGTGTATTTATATTTTTCACACATAATTATGTCGTTGATTTATCCTTAACCTAAGGATACGACCTTTATGATAGATTTCATCTCAATTTACATTCCATTGAGACTTCTTTGTTGATATACACCAAATCACTTTTATGTGGTGTATATAATGTACTTTGACATAGTATATCATGAATACATTTATTCTCATGATATTAAAAAGTTTTTATTACTTCAATTATTTGTATTCAAGTGTCTCTCTTTTGGTTATAATCTCTAACTAAAATACCATTTTTAAATGTTTTAAAGACTTATTCATCTAAATCTTTCTCATTAATGTCCATGTTTTAAAAATGGTTTTAAGGATTTATTTTTATGGACATTAAATTTTAGAAATTAAAACTCCTTTTAAAATGTTTCAAAGTGGTATGGGACACTTTGATTCAAAAATATATTTTTAAATGGCTTCTTGAAAAATAGTGTGAATTTTAAATGATTTCAAGAAAAAGGGGGATATTTCTCTCAAATAGTTTTGATGATTATTTTAATATATGTCAACATACTTCATTATTCTTGATTGAGGTTAATGTGATACAATACAATCTTCCATATTTTATCGAATGAGTTATGTTTTACTGTGGATGTGCTATTTTTATACCATTCGTGGTTTGTGGTTAAAGTATTGACATTTCGTATGCTAGTTTTAATACGAATGTTTATGTTATGTTTAAACCTGTTAATATGAGGAATGCATTTGACTTAATAAGTGACGGGTGGAGCCCGCTATATCTCCTTGATGCATCGGTAGGTCTCATGAGACAAACTAGTGTCTTGGCACAAGGACTTGGAAAAATCTTATTTGTAGTCTTGGCACGAGGCCTTGGCTATGTGGTTATGATAGTCTGGCATTATGCATTCCATCATTATGAAAGTGGTTATTGATATTGCATGTTATCATTCGACTAGTAGAATATCCATGTGAGTAATTAAATGGCATTATTTTATTTAATATTTTCCATTTTATGCTGAAGTTCAAGTTTAAAAGGCTTTTGTTTTAGTTATAAATTGCCTTAAGTGTTTATGCTTATCTATGAAATCTTATGCTATAATGTTATCCTTACTGAGCATCTGTGCTCACCCCTTTCAATGTTTTATTTTTTTCCCATGATTATGAAGAAGTAATTTATGAATGACCTGCAGGGATAGTATGAGGGGATATGAAGACAAGATGTTTTTTATGATGCAATGTAAAACTTTATGGATGTATCTAGTTATTCCAAGCTTGCTAAACTAATCGGTCTTTCGAGACTTGATCTTTATTGTGATCATGCCAATGTTATGTAATAATGCACCGACTATGGGTAACTGGGGTCGGGGAGTTACAGTTGGTATCAGAGGAAGTTTAGTACAAACCTTGGAAGCTAGATTTAGATAAACTCTGATTAGAGCACGTAGACCTAAGATGAACTTTGAGGATTAGTATAGAAGAACTTTCTAGAATTTTGGTATTGTAGATATTTTGTGAGTTTTCCGAGCAATACATCCCTGTCTGGATACGAGCAAGTAGAGGCGGCTCTGGCACATATGTACCTAGGGGTAAAACCTGAAAACATCGCTTTGAGCTAGACTCGAACGGGAACTGGTGCACGACAACGGGCCTTGCTGCACTCTTGGTTACGACACTCCCGGGGGATATGCTTAGGATAATTTACATTTTCTTTAAAAACCGATTTAAGTAATATATATATATATAAGATGAGAGTAAATGACGTTGGTTAATCCTAATATGTTTCAAATTGAGAACATGGTGACATTTTAATCTCTAAATGATTTTACGAATACTGTTACTCACACAATGCTTTCTGGTTTTAGTCAATGGATGGATTCCAAGGAAGTCATAGTGACTTTGAGAATGATGTACAAGGTGGGAACAGTGGTGGAAATGAGCAACAAAATGGAATGTTTATAGGCATAAAATATATCGTCTTTATGCCAAATCAGTTTTCCAAAAATATGATCAACAACATATATATTAACCAACTCCCAGACTCAACAAGGAAGAGAAACGTGATAAATGATAAGAGCTCCAGTAATGGAGACCATGGAGAAAAGAACCCTCAATTTTCATCATGCAGGAAATGTGGAAGGAGACACTCAAGAAAGTGTCTCAATGGGACAATGAAATGCTTTACGTGTGGGAAGGAAGGAAATAAAGTGAAGAATTTCCAAAGAAAAATGAAGAGTACTATGGAAGAAGATAAAAATGGTCCCAAGAGTCAATTTACAGTCATTTTCCATAAATGTAGGGGACCTAGCCATTACCCGAGTGAATTTCCTATTTTATAAGATATTTTCTTTGTCAAAGAAGAATCTATGTGGAAATAAATGGTTGGAGAAATGTTTAAAAATTATTAGCGCTCCTTGTTGATGGGTTTACTTTGGAATAATTTTCTCTTGTATTTGTAACCCCGCAGTTTGCCATGTGAGAATGATATTTGAGGAAGAATTGTCACTTCTCTTGTGGATATAGGTATAAATAACCATTTGGTTTTATATGATCATTGGGGTTTGAGAAAATTATAAGTTATTATAATTAGGGATAAAAATTCAAGGTATGATATAACATTTGTGGTTAAATTATGTTATTTTGAGGAATTTATCTCATTTTGGTAATATTATAAAATATAGTTTTTTAAAAAGGACAACACGTAGACCTTGTGACAACCCGTCGCGTCGGACAAAGCTGTGGGAATCGAACCCACAACCAAAGTGCGATTGGGATTTATCGCCTACCACTGGACTAAGTGAAGTCCCTGGTTAGTGTGACTATTTTAATTAGTTAAATGATTTTATTGATCAATAATATGTTGATTTGGGTTCTTATGTCTTATCAAATGAATACCCTTAGTATAGGAAAATGATTTGGTGATTAAGTGAAAAATGTTATTTTGGAAGATGTTCACTTTGTTGGGAACACTATATATCCAAGGAAAATAGAATACTATGGGATGTCATTAGATTAGTAATGGTGGATTTTTATCTATGTTTTTATTGTGGATCTATAGTGATTTTGGTTATTTATGGAAATGAATAACCTATAATAAAGAATATGTGATTAGGTTAATTACTTTTAAGTATGTGACTTTAAGAGTAGATGATGTCATTTGGAGATACAATTTAATGTGGAAGACTACATTCTTATAAGTTTTGGGTTTCAATATTAGTTTGGATTATATTGAAGGATTTTAAGGAGAATTTATTATAGAATGATATTTATTTAACTTTGGGGTATTGTTTGTTTAATTTTAGAAATTAAAATTTGTATTTTTTTTCTCTAATGGAATATACATTTGGGGGATCATCAGATCTTATAATAACCATTTTGGTTTTGATTAATCTCTAAAGACAAGTTAAATATATAGTTTATCCTATATGGGTCATGTATTTCTATAGAAGTTTATTCTAGCTCTTTTATTGTGACCAACTCTTCTTGAATACTCATCGTTTAAAAAAAATGAGTTAGTGGTGGAAATTTATTAAAGAATGAAACTCTACTTAAAATGTAAGTATATATCTTTATATTCTTAGTCAATATCATAAATTAATTCCTCATCCTTATGTAATGTAACTTAAAACAAAAAATGTTGTCTGTTTAATTTCCTGCTAGGAGACTAATGACCGTTTGTCCCAACACAAGTTTGTGGTTTTCTTATTGTTAAATTTCTCCTGATCACGATTTCTATCTCTCTCCATTAGAACTTGACACTTAGTTTATCATCCATATCCATGTTTTCCTACATGGAATCCGAGTATGGGTTATCTTGGATGACCTTTATACCTCTCTTTCTATCTTTTAAAGTGATAGTTTTATTGACTCTTTTTCTGATGTGGGACTTTCCATTATATTCCCAAGCACAATTTTAAAAATTGCGAGGATGAAATTTATTGAAGGAGGGGAGAATGTAACACCCCAAGCTTCCACGATACGTTTCCTTTCGAATAATTCAATGGCGTGCATTGTACGCAACTTCGAGATTTTAACACACCATAACCAATCAAACTAGCCGTTATGAATAGTAATACCTACTTTTTGAAATTTTATAAATTCTATCTCTCAAAATTGACTTCATTTTTGGATTCGGAATATCGAAATTATCCTAGGGTGAAATTTTGGTACTTTTCGGATAACTTTCATATTTTGATGAATAGTGAAAATTACTAAATTTTTATTAAAAACAATTTTTTTAATCAAAATAATTAATAGTGATAAATTATGAATTTGAGTTGTTTTAAAGTATATTTAGAATATATTTTTACCATGTAATACAATGTGGGTCATTGAACATAATTTCACATTTAAACCTGACATAAACAAGTGCCAATCTTATGATAATTATTATCTCTTAAAAACACGCTTTTTGTTTTAACAACGGGAATTAATTTTAAATTAATTTCTGCCACTTCTGTGTTTTGAATTTGGAAAAATGGATTCCATATTTGGAATCAGGATGTTTAAATTGTTTAAATAGGTAACTTTTATTTTTAGTCATTTTGGATAATTATTTCGGTAAATATTATATTTACCATGGTTAAAGGGTAAATCCGGTAAACAAGGGTTAAAAAATAATAATATAATAATACTAAATTACCCTTAAACGTGTCTTAACCCAATTGGTTGATACATGGTAGACCATGGGCATTTTTGGGTCGATTTTGGGACCCCATGGATCCACTTGTAAGTGATAATGACACTTTATTTTAATTAAGTTAAAATAAATACAAAAATGACACAAGCATATATCTTTTAGAAAAACAATTGTTACATAGGGTTATATATGTTGGATTTTAGACAATAAATATTAATTAGAAAGATAAAAATATTTCCTAAATAATGATATTTTATTTATAACTTTTATACATTAAATAAGTTAATTTATTTATGACACAATGGTGATGCAGTAATTACCATAATAGCGAAGAATTAGAATAATTGATATTATAAATACCCAAATAAATATAATTTGATACTTTTATTGAATTATAATAATTTTCTAGGTTAATATGACATATTAGGATTGATTTAATTAACTTTTTTTGAAGTAATAATTCTGTTATGTGTTTCACAAAAATCAACTATTGAATAGTGTCAAAATTGACATAAAAGAGTTTTTAAAACAAATATTATATTATTAATTGATATTAAATTCATAAAAATCTATGGTTCGGCAAATAAACTTATATCATGATAGGTATATCATTAATGGACCACTTGGTGGTATTTTTGATGTATATAGTAAGTTTATTAACCATATAATATAAAAATACAAAGAGACGTTGTAAAAGTGAAACTAATTAACTAAGAGTTAATACTTAAAGATAAGGTTAATATAATGACCCAAACCTGTCTAAATTCTATTGGTTGAGTTGTTTTCGACCCATCACCACCTTAAAATTTAAATAATAAACTTTTGTGCCATTATAAACCGAATATGAATTTATTATAAATTAATATTTCAAGATTTTATAAAGGTGCCCCTCACCCCTCTTATAAAAGGGCACTCCTCCTTCTCATTTATTCACACCTTCAAAGCCTTTTGGTTCGGCCAAAATCTGCCCAAATACTCTCCCAAATTCCATCAATACAACCTAGAGGCCTTATTTTGATCAGAAAGCCAACCTAAGGAGCCCTTTTGATCAAATCAAATGGAAGAACCCGAGGAAGAGGTAATGATTTCACCACCCTTTTCCAAGTTCCTTTATTCTTCCACTTCTTCTTCCTTTGTTATTACCATTCTAAAATAATAAATCCAGTATAATGATGTTATTATAAATATGGTACAACCATATTCAGTATTCTATCCACCCCTTGAATAACATGTCACCATACGTGCGTACGTACGGCTTACCGTCTCCACGTCGTGGTGTAATTGTTATTCAATATATTATTATTTGGATGGGTATAATAATGATGTGTAACTCATATAAATAAAAAATATTACATGTTAATGATTCATTATATATGATATAACATCCATTTATATATTATTTTAATATCAAAAGAATGATATTGTCGCTCGTGTGTACGTACGGACTATCGTCTCCACGAACGCGATGAGATTCATTCTCCACCGTATCCATTCAAGTATAATTCTCATTTAATGATTAATAATAGTATCTAAGGACTTGATAAAATTCTGGATATGAATAATATACATCCCATTAATAACTAATATGTCTCACATAACAATGAATATAAAGTAAAATGAACCCGTTAACACCCGAAATGGCGATAATTCTAAGATATTATTAACAAATCAATTTTAAAAGATCATATATGATATCATATTAAAGTAAATGATTCTTGTATAATTCAATAAAAATAATTTCACCATTATACAGGAGGTAAAACTACCGTCGACCAAGGAAAAAGTACAAAGTAAGGGGTTTCTTATCTCACTTTTAATTTCGTGAGATTTCCATTATTCACCACTTAATTATTGCATGTGGTGTATGTGTACTTCCCATGATTGTATTCATTGTGTAATATACTTTAATTTATGGGTATTTACATCATCATGGTATGATACTTCTTTCATGGGTGTATGTTTCGTAAGTTACTTAATCGATAAGGGAATTTGAGATTTCAATTTCCACTCATTTGGCTTTACGCATATTTCATTGATTATATTACCCCAAGATTATGTGTGGAATCACTATTCATTTGATTATGTCATAATTTCCACTCCCCTTCCTGTGGATATACTTTTGATACACATAATCACTCCATTGATAATTCTCAAGTCATTGATATGAATTTGATAAGAGTAATTTTAACTCATTCACCATTAGTTGAGTTAAACATCCAATTTGTTGGTGTTGTTTTTACAAGAATATGTGTGAATATCCTTTGATTGTTTTACACTGAATATCCAATCATATTTAGTGTATTTATATTTGTCACACATAATTATGTCGTTGATTTATCCTTAACCTAAGGATATATCCTTTATGATAGATTTCATCTCAATTTACATTCCATTGAGACTTCTTTGTTGATATACACCAAATCACTTTTATGTGGTGTATATAATGTACTTTGACATAGTATATCATGCATCCATTTATTCTCATGATATTACAAAGTTTTTATTACCTCAATTATTTGTATTCAAGTGTCTCTCTTTTGGTTAGAATCTCTAACTAAAATACCATTTTTAAATGTTTTAAAGACTTATTCATCTAAATCTTTCTAATTAATGTCCATGTTTTAAAAATGGTTTTAAGGATTTATTTATATGGAAATTAAATTTTAGAAATTAAAACTCCTTTTAAAATGTTTCAAAGTGGTATGGGACACTTTGATTCAAAAATATATTTTTAAATGGCTTCTTGACAAATAGTGTGACTTTTAAATGATTTCAAGAAAAAGGGGGATATTTCTCTCAAATAGTTTTGATGATTATTTTAATCTATGTCAACATCCTTCATTATTCTTGATTGAGGTTAATGTGATACAATACAATCTTCCATATTTTATCGAATGAGTTATGTTTGACTGTGGATGTGCTATTTTTATACCATTCGTGGTTTGTGGTTAAAGTATTGACATTTCGTATGATAGTTTTAATACGAATGTTTATGTTATGTTTAAACCTGTTCATATGAGGAATGCATTGGACTTAATAAGTGACGGGTGGAGCCTGCTATAGCTCCTCGATGCATCGGTAGGTCTCATGAGACAAACTAGTGTCTTGGCACAAGGCCTTGGCAAAATATTATTTTTAGTCTTGGCACGAGGCCTTGGCTATGTGGTTATGATAGTCTGGAATTATGCATTCCATCATTATAAAAGTGGTTATTGATATTGCATGTGATCATTCGACTAGTAGAATATCCATGTGAGTAATTAAATGGCATTATTTTATTTTATCTTTTCCATTTTATGCTGAAGTTCAAGTTTAAAAGGATTTTGTTTTAGTTATAAACTGCCTTAAGTGTTTATGGTTATCTATGAAAGCTTCGGCTATAATGTTATCTTTACTGAGCATCTGAGCTCACCCCTTTCAATGTTTTATATTTTTCCCAGGATTATGAAGAAGTAATTTATGAATGACCTGCAGGGATAGTATGAGGGGATATGAAGACAAGATGTTTTTTTATGATGCAATTTAAAACTTTATGGATGTATCCAGTTATTTGAAGGCTACTAAACTAATTGGTCTTTCGAGACTTGATATTTATTGTGATCATGCCAATGTTATGTAATAATGCACCGACTCTGGGTAACTGGGGTCGGGGCGTAACAGTTGGTATCAGAGGAAGTGTATTACAAACCTTGGAAGCTAGATTTAGATAAACTCTGATTAGAGCACGTAGTCCTAAGATGATCTTTGAGGATTAGTATAGAAGAATTTCCTAGAATTTTGGTATTGTAGAGATTTTGTGAGTTTTCCGAGAAATACATCCCTGTCTGGATACGAGCAGGTAGAGGCGGCTCTGGCACAGATGTACCTAGGGGTAAAACCCGAAAACACCGCTTTGAGCTAGACTCGAATGGGAACTAGTGCACGACAACGGGCCTTGCTGTACTCTTGGTTACGACACTCCCGGGGGATATGCTTAGGATAATTTACATTTTCTTTAAAAACCAATTTAAGTAATATATATATATAAGATGAGAGTAAATGACCTTGGTTAATCCTAATATGTTTCAAATTGAGAATATGGTGACATTTTAGTCTCTAAATGATTTTACGACTACTGTTACTCACACAATGCTTTCTGGTTTTAGTCAATGGCTGGATTCCAAGGAAGTCATAGTGACTTTGAGAATGATGTAAAAGGTGGGAACGGTGGTGGCAATGAGAAACAAAATGGAATGTTGATAGGCGTAAAAGATATCGTCTTTATGCCAAATCAGTTTTCCAAAAATATGATCAACAACATATATATTAACCAACTCCCAGACTCAACAAGGAAGAGAAACGTGATAAATGATAAGAGCTCCAGTAATGGAGACCGTGGAGAAAAGAACCCTCAATTTTCATCATGCAGGAAATGTGGAAGGAGACACTCAGGAAATTGTCTCAATGGGACAACGAAATGCTTTACGTGTGGGAAGGAAGGACATAAAGTGAAGAATTGCCGAAGAAAAATGAAGAGTACTATGGAAGAAGATAAAAATGGTCCCAATAGTCCATTTACAGTCATTTGCCGTAAATGTAGGGGACCTAGCCATTACCCGAGTGAATGTCCTATTCTATAGGATATTTTCTTGGTCATAGAAGAAGCTATGTGGAAATAAATAGTTGGAGAAATGTTTAAAAAGTATTAGCGCTCCTTTTTGATGGGTTAACTTTGGAATAATTTTCTCTTGTATTTTTAACCCCGTAGTTTGCCATGTGAGAATGATATTTGGGGAAGAATTGTCTATTCTCTTGTGGATATACGTATAAATAACCATTTGGTTTTATATGATCATTGGGGTTTGAGAAAATTATAAGTTATTATAATTAGGGATAAAAATGCAAGGTATGATATAACATTTGTGGTTAAATTATGTTATTTTGAGGAATGTATCTCATTTTGGTTATATTATAACATATAGTTTTTGAAAAAGGACAACACGTAGACCGTGTGACAACCCGTCGCGTCGGACAAAGCTGTGGGAATCGAACCCACAACCAAAGTGTGATTGGGATTTATCGCCTACCATTGGACTAAGTGAAGTCCCTGGTTAGTGTGACTATTTTCTTTAGTTAAATGATTTTATTGATCAATAATATGTTGATTTGGGTTCTTATGTCTTATCAAATGAATACCCTTAGTATAGGAAAATGATTTGGTGATTAAGTGAAAAATGTTATTTTGGAAGATGTTCACTTTGTTGGGAACACTATATGTCTAAGGAAAATAGAATACTATGGGATGTCATTAGAGTAGTAATGGTGGATTTTTATCTATGTTTTTATTGTGGATCTATAGTTATTTTGGTTATTTATGGAAATGAATAACCTATAATAAAGAATATGTGATTAGGTTAATTACTTTTAAGTATGTGACTTTAAGAGTAGATGATGTCATTTGGAGATACAATTTAATGTGGAAGACTACATTCTTATATGTTTTGGGTTTCAATATTAGTTTGGATTATATTGAAGGATTTTAAGGAGAATTTATTATTGAATGGTATTTATTTAACTTTGGGGTATTGTTGGTTTAATTTTAGAAATTAAGATTAGTATTTTTTTTCTCTAATGGAACATACATTTGGGGGATCATCAGATCTTATACTAACCATTTTGGTTTTGATTAATCTCTAAAGACAAGTTAAATATATAGTTTATCCTACATGGATCATGTATTTCTATAGAAGTTTATTCTAGCTCTTTTATTGTGACCAACTCTTCTTGAATACTCATCGTTTAAAAAAAATGAGTTAGTGGTGGAAATTTATTAAATAATGAAACTATACTTAAAATGTAAGTATATATCTTTATATTCTTAGTCAATATCATAAATTAATTCTTCATCCTTATGTAATGTAACTTAAAAAAAATGTTGTCCGTTTACTTTCCTGCTAGGAGACTAATGACCGTTTGTCCCAACACAATTTTGTGGTTTTCTTATTGTTAACTTTCTCCTGATCACGATTTCTATCCCTCTCCATTAGAACTTGACACTTAGTTTATCATCCATATCCATGTTTTCCTACATGGAATCCGAGTATGGGTTATCTTGGATGACCTTTATACCTCTCTTTCTTTCTTTTAAAGTGATAGTTTTATTGACTCTTTTTCTGATGTGGGACTTTCCATTGTATTACCAAGCACAATTTTAAAAATTGCGAGGATGCAATTTATTTAAGAAGGGGAGAATTTAACACCCCAAGCTTCCACGGTACGTTTCCTTTCGAATAATGCAATGGCGTGCATTGTACGCAACTTCGAGATTTTAACACACCATAACCAATCAAACTAGCCGTTATGAATAGTAATACCTACTTTTTGAAATTTTATAAATTCTATATCTCAAAATGGACATCATTTTTGGATTCGGAATATCAAAATTATCCTAGGGTGAAATTTTAGTACTTTTTGGATAACTTTCATATTTTGATGAATAGTGAAAATTACTAAATTTTAATTAAAAACAACTTTTTTAATCAAAATAATTAATAGTGATAAATTATGAATTTGAGTGGTTTTAAAGTATATTTAGAATATATTTTTACCATGTAATACAATTTGGGTCATTGAACATAATTTCACATTTAAACTAGACATAAACAAGTGACAATCTTTTGATAGTTATTATCTCTTAAAAACACGCTTTTTGTTTTAACAACGAGAATTAATTTTAAATTAATTTCTACCACTTCTGTGTTTTGAATTAGGAAAAATGGATTCCATATTTGTAATCAGGATGTTCAAATTGTTTAAATAGGTAACTTTTATTTTTAGACATTTTGGATAATTATTTCGGTAAATATTTTATTTACCATGGTTAAAGGGTAAATCCGGTAAACAAGGGTTAAAAAATAATATTATAATAATAATAAATTACCCTAAAACGTATCTTAACCCTATTGGTTGATACATGGTCGACCATGGGCATCTTTGGGTCGATTTTGGGACCCCATGGATCCACTTGTAAGTGATAATGACACTTTATTTTAATTAAGTTAAAATAAATACAAAAATGACACAAGAATATATCTTTTAGGAAAACAATTGTTACATAGGGTTATATATGTTGTATTTTAGACTATAAATATTATTTAGTAAGATAAAAATATTTCCTACATAATGATATTTTATTTATAATTTTTAGACATTAAATAAGTTAATTTATTTATGATACAATGGTGATGCAGTAATTACCATAATAGTGAAAAATTAGAATAATTGATATTATAAATACCCAAATAAATATACTTTTACACTTTTATTGAATTACACTAATTTTATAGGTTAATATGACATATTAGGATTGATTTAATTAACTTTTTTCGAAGTAATAATTCTGTTATGTGTTTCACAAAAATCAACTATTGAATAGTTTCAAAATTGACATAAAAGAGTTTTTAAAATAAATATTATATTATTAATTGATATTAAATTCATAAAAATATAAGGTTCGGCCAAGAGACTTATATAAGGATAGGGATATCATTAATGGACCACTTGAGGGTCTCTTGGATGTATATTGTATGTTTATTAACCATATAATATAAAAATACAAAGAGACAAAGTAAAAGTGAAACTAATTAACTAAGAGTTAATACTTAAAGATAAGGTTAATATAATGACACAAACCTATCTAAATTCTATTGGTTGAGTTGTTTTCGACCCATACCCACCTTAAAATTTAAATAATAAACTTTGGAGCCATTAGAAACTGAATATGAATTTATTATAAATTAATATTTCTAGCTTTTCCAAAGGTGCCCCTCACCCCTCTTATAAAAGGGAACTCCTCCTTCTCATTTATTAACACCTTAAAAGCATTTTGGTTTGGATAAAATCTGCCCAAATACTCTCCCAACTTCCATCACTACAACCTAGAAGTCTTATTTGGATCAGAAAGCCAACCTAAGGAGCCCTTTTGATCAAATCAAAAGGAAGAACCCGAGGAAGAGGTAATGATTTCACCACCCTTTTCCAAGTTCCTTTCTTCTTCCACTTCTTCTTCCTTTGTTATTACCATTCTAATATAATAACTCCAGTATCATGATGTTATTATAAATATGGTACAACCATATTCAGTATTCTATCCACCCCTTGAATAACATGTCACCATACGTGCGTACGTACGGCTTACCGTCTCCACGTCGTGGTGTAATTGTTATTCAATATATTATTATTTGGATGGGTATAATAATGATGTGTAACTCATATAAATAATAAATATAACATGTTAATGATTCTGTATATATAATATAACATCCATTTATATATTATTTTAATATCAAAATAATGATATTGTCGCTCGTGCGTACGTACGGACTACCGTCTCCACGAATGCGATGAGATTCATTCTCCATCGTATCTGTTCAAGTATAATTCTCATTTAATGATTAATAATAGTATCTAATGACTTTATATAATTCTGGATATGAATAATATACATCTTATTAATAAC
The DNA here is from genome assembly GCA_963277665.1 of Viscum album. NCBI lineage: Eukaryota > Viridiplantae > Streptophyta > Magnoliopsida > Santalales > Viscaceae > Viscum > Viscum album. Next base: position 51,955 of record CAUJRU010002696.1, read on the forward strand.
GAATATGGCTCACATAACAAATAATATAATGTAAAATGAACCCTTTAACACCCGAAATAATGATAATTCAAAGATATTATTAACAAATCAATATTAAAAGATCATATATGATATCATATTAAAGTAAATTATTTTTGTATAATTCAATAAAAATTATTTCACCATTATACAGGAGGTAAAACTACCGTCGACCAAGGAAAAAGTACAATGTAAGGGGTTTCTTATCTCACTTTTAATTTCGTAAGATTTCCATTATTCACCACTTAATTATTGCATGTGGTGTATGTGTACTGCCCATGATTGTATTCATTGTGTAATATACTTTAATTTATGGGTACTTACATCATCATGGTATGATACTTCTTTCAAGGGTGTATGTTTCTTAAGTTACCTAATCGATAAGGAAATTTGAGATTTCAATTTCCACTCATTTGGCTTTACGCATATTTCATTGATTATATTACCCCAAGATTATGTGTGGAATCACTATTCATTTGATTATGTCATAATTTCCACTCCCCTTCCTATGGATATACTTTTGATACACATAATCACTCCATTGATAATTCTAAAGTCATTGATATGAATTTGATAAGAGTAATTTTAACTCATTCACCATTTGTTGAGTTAAACATCCAATTTGTTGGTGCCGTTTTTACAAGAATATGTGTGAATATACTTTGATTGTTTTACACTGAATATCCAATAATATTTAGTGTATTTATATTTTTCACACATAATTATGTCGTTTATTTATCCTTAACCTAAGCATACGGCCTTTATGATAGATTTCATCTCAATTTACATTCCATTGAGACTTCTTTGTTGATATACACCAAATCACTTTTATGTGGTGTATATAATGTAATTTGACATAGTATATCATGAATCCATTTATTCTCATGATATTACAAAGTTTTTATTACCTCAATTATTTGTATTCAAGTGTCTCTCTTTTGGTTAGAATCTCTAACTAAAATACCATTTTTAAATGTTTTAAAGACTTATTCATCTAAATATTTCTCATTAATGTCCACGTTTAAAAAAGGTTTTTAAGGATTTATTTATATGAACATTAAAGTTTAGAAATTAAAACTCCTTTTAAAATGTTTCAAAGTGGTTTGAGACACTTTGATTCAAAAATATATTTTTAAATGGCTTCTTGACAAATAGTGTGACTTTTAAATGATTTCAAGAAAAAGGGGGATATTTCTCTCAAATACTTTTGATGATTATTTTAATCTACATCAACATCCTTTATTATTCTTCATTGAGGTTAATGTGATACATTACAGTCTTCCATTTTTTATCGAATGAGTTATGTTTGACTGTGGATGTGCTATTTTTATACCATTCATGGTTTGTGGTTAAAGTATTGACATTTCGTATGCTAGTTTTAATACGAATGTTTATGTTATGTTTAAACCTATTCATATGAGGAATGCATTGGACTTAATAAGTGACGGGTGGATCCCACTATAGCTCCTCGATGCATCGGTAGGTATCATGAGACAAACTAGTGTCTTGGCACAAGGCCTTGGCAAAATCTTATTTGTAGTCTTGGCACGAGGCCTTGGCTATGTGGTTATGATAGTCTGGTATTATGCATTCCATCATTATGAAAGTGGTTATTGATATTGCATGTGATCATTAGACTAGTAGAATATCCATGTGAGTAATTAAATGGCATTATTTTATTTTATCTTTTCCATTTTATGCTGAAGTTCAAGTTTAAAAGGCTTTTGTTTTAGTTATAAACTGCCTTAAGTGTTTATGCTTATCTATGAAAGCTTCTGCTATAATGTTATCCTTACTGAGCATCTGAGCTCACCCCTTTCAATGTTTTATTTTTTCCCAGGATTATGAAGAAGTAATTTATGAATGAACTGCTGGGATAGTATGAGGGGATATGAAGAGAAGATGTTTTTTTATGATGCAATGTAAAAATTTATGGATGTATCTAGTTATTCCAAGGCTACTAAACTAATCGGTCTTTCGAGACTTGATCTTTATTATGGGCATGCCAATGTTATGTAATAATGCACCGACTTTGGGTAACTGGGGTCGTGGCGTTACAAGGGAGGTGGTAAAGGAAGAACAAACATTCATCATTTCATGAGGTAGTAGTCCTCCCTATACACAAATGGTATTCCCATTAGCCAATAGATAGAAGTATGTGTGTGTGTAGGAATAAAAATCCATATGAAAAAATAACCATATATTCGGGATACTGAACTTATTATTTTTTCATGGGATAATATTATATTATGTTGGCGGTGAATGAAAATAAAACAAAAGTGCTTGAGAAAGGATGTTACCTTTTCTTTGGGTAACTTTTATTGGTCTGTAAAAAATGGTTTCCTTAGATTCATCTATACGCAAAGTTAGGATTACTTTATAATGTTTGAGAATTTGTTAGATTATTTGGGGTGAGTTTTTGTGATCAAAATTGATTGATATTGAAAATACATGGGAGGGTTGAGTTACATTTTACAGTGGAGGAGGAGTGACATTCTTATAAATGTAAAAACATAAACACTATTAAGAAGTATCCCTTAAATAATTTTCCTAAAAGACAGACCAAAATTAATTCCAATGATGGATATAGTCTAAATATAAACATCTAGAAGCTTCTTTATAGGTATACAAGTAATGTTTCCTCTTATGTTTATGGTTTAGTCGCTTGTTAAGCTAATTTTTCCCTTAAACGTTGTAATTAATTTTAATCACACATAGTAATATTTTTTGGAAAAACTAACCTTACCTTATTATAAATTATAAATTTTTTTATTAAAAAGTTATTAATACATTTTTCAAAACTCCAATCATATAAGTGACATAAAATAATTTAAATTTAATCCCATAAACGTTACAACAAAGTGGGTTTTTAATGAAAAATGTACAAAAGCATGAGTTGTTTATATATATAATTTCAAAGTGAAGTTGATTATAATAACATAAATTGGATTAATATTTATAAATATTACATAGTTAATCTTTAATACTAATAAAAAATATAATTTTTTATAAATAAATTATATAAAAATGAAATTTTAAATTAAAATTCTATATTTTCACTATTCATCAAACAAAAACTCATAGAAAAATACAAAGAAAAACACCATAAAATATTATTTATGTTATTATTTTAAAAAGATAGTTTATTTTTAAATATAAAACCTATAAAATTAAAAAAAGTATTTAATATATATTCTCAATTAAAAAGTGGTAAAATTTCCATTAAAAAAATATAGGTCTGTATACCTAATACCGGGTTTCCCCTCATCTTATCCCTATAAAATATATTAGATGAATGTAAAAAAATTTGATCTTGTATATAATTTATATTCTAATAATTTATTTAATAATATTAATAATATCTATTTAAAAATATAGTTTATTTCTTATTATATTTGATAATAATATTTTGTTTATATATTTTTGTTCGATAAAACACATCATTGCATGTGACACAAGCTATCAGAAAAAGACATTGATGCATGTAATAGAAAATTACTCAGTATTTCATTCAGTTCAAGCTATATCATTGATAAAATTTATTTAAAAATTAACTATATTGTAATTTCTCAAGATATTATATTCTTTTATGTGCTTGGTGTTGCGTGTCATACACACTACTGAATTCAACGCTCTTTTGAATTTTGGGGCATTACATTCTTCCTGAATTAATTAAATTGAATCTTAATAATTTAAGTTGTACCTTGGAAATAAATTGCTTGATATTTTATTTTTTTAAATCCCACATCATGATATGTGTTCATAAAATAACCTCTAGAAAAGAGAGCAAGAGAAGTACCAAGGTCACCTGATAAAAATATAACTAGGTATCTAAGTAGGAGAACATCAGTGGAAAGTAGAGATTTATAAATGAAGGGAAATCATAAAATTATATACAAAGTCTTTTATGTCATCAATCAAAAACATGTAAATTATAAATGGAATGATTAAGTATCAATGAAAGAAATCTATAATGATTTAAAATACCATCGGTAGAACAAAAAATAAAGTTTATGACATTTTTTTTCTTTTTGATCATTTTTCTAATATTGATTAATTATCTTATTTCATAAGAATATGTAGAAACTTACTTACTTGATATATTTCCCAGTCATATAAATAATTAAATATTTTGTTTGTACTTTAATAAAATTCTAATTCATCCATCAATCCATGAAATGGATATCCATGAATGAACCAATTTTTTAAAGCACTAATGTTTTATCATAATGAATCTTAAAATCCATAAAACAAGTAATTAATTTTCTCTCTCACTATTTTCCAAAATAAATATGGTCAATAAATTAATATTTATACCTATAAAGTAACAAAACCAGTTCTTAATTTATATTTATTCATCAAAATTTTTAACTAAAAACAATGACATATTAAGCAGGACATCGTGGAAGGCCAGTGATAGGTACAAAAACCTTATCATCATTAGATCTTGTATTCATGTCCCATGACCATGTCGTACATGATGGGTTGTTACATAACATACAAGTTATTATTTTATATAACTATATTAATATATTTTAAAAAATAATTATGATTGATATCCTTGAAATTTTGTCATGAAATAACCTTTATTATTTAGATTTCAATACAACCTCATTACATTAATACTTCATCCATTTATTTCCACATAGGTCCTTCCTTGATCTACGTTTAATCCTTTATAAGAGTGCATTCAATTAGGTAATTAATAGGTTCTCCGTAGTTAAGTAAAATAAATATAAATGGATCCCTAGGGTGATATTTATTTCCTTCCATCATAATCCTCAAATTTCTTCAGAAATCATTTACCTTATGACCTTCCTTCCCACACATAAATCATTTCCCAGTTTTTTAGAGACGCATTCATGGGTGAAAATTTACACATATCTATCTTCATGAAAATCAAACCTTATTCTCCCCATGGTCTCCACCACTTGATCTCTTAGAAAACTCTATCATTATCTTCTATAGTGAGTTCAGATGTGGGTTAAGGTATATGTTGTTAATCATATTTCTGAAAAACAAATTTGGAATAATCATTATATATTTTACTCCTATAAATATTCTATTTTGTTTCTCATTGTCACAATATCTTCATTCATGTTCAATGTTAACATGAATATGTTTGGTTAGAGTCATTGAATAAAACCAGAATGCATAGTGTGAGAAACAATTATTATATTTGAAAAATTAAATAATCATTTTATGGTCTGTAAATATTAACACATGATTTTTTATATAGGAAGACACAAGTTTAACCTAAGTCATTCATTATCATTATCCATTAAAATACTTTATAATGGTTTGTAATGAAAATGTGAATTATCATTAGAATATCATTTGGGAGTGTCAAACATGGTGCACAATAAGGATTATTGTCATGAACTATGATAAACTCAATTTAGGCATTAAAAACCATTTTGGAGTTATTACCCCTTGGTAATTTTTTTTTCCGAAACCACATTTAATTATAGTATATAGATAGGGATTTATTTCTATGAAATCCACACAATTTATATCTAACTAAAAATTTTGGACACTATTAAATAATTATCATAAAATTTTAACTTATAGTTATGTTCTGTAGAATATGATTTCCTAAATCTAGTTCCGAATGATTCTACTAAACCTGCTCTAATACAAACTGTAGAAACCCGACCCTAGGAAGACTAGATCCAGAGTCATGCTACCATTATATTGGAATAATATACAAGTAAGTCGCGTATCGAAGGACTAAAAAATTTAGTAATATTGTTAAACTAGATGCATAAAAGAGTCTTGTATTATAAATTAACACACTAATTACAACAAAATTTATTTTTGAGGAAAATATATTTATTCTTTTTAGTGTATCCTTACATATCATTCTTAGTACACTTTAGGTAATCCTCTGGAAATGAAACAAAATAAGGGTGAGATAAAATTCTATGTAATGGAAAAGTAAAATGAATGAAATAATGAATCAATGAAAACAATTAATATAGATAGGTAAGAACAAAAGACACATTCCATCTAGTCGATAAACTGAGAAGAATGTTTATAAACAATATATTATAGTAAATAATTAAAAACACATGTTATTTAAATATCCAAACAAGGAAAAATAAATATGGAAAAGTAAGTAACTGAAAGACATGAAATTAAATCAATAAACTAAGAACGAACTATATCCAAAGATAAATCCAAATAAATAATCTCATGGATAAATAATAAATGAATCTAAATGAAGGGAATTATTAATTATTGGAAGCCATGTTTCATAGCAGTATGGTACCTTTAACTTCAAGACATATCACATGAAAGATTATAAAATATATAGTGAAAACCCATTATAACTGTCTACCGAGCTGATTATTCTCATTAGGCTACCAATGAATCACATGGAAATCTATAACCAGGCCCTACCTAAGTGGTACCTTTCCAAAGCATTCCACATATATAGAAAATTATATATAATTAATAAACAATATTCCTTTTCATAAAATAGATGTATTGAATATATAATAAAAATCTATCAATAACTCCCCAATAGAGGACAATAAACAATAAGGGATGCTGACATTAAATAATTGAAATACCATTGAATTATTATTATAGCATTATATAGAGAAATTATCGTTAAACATTCCAATGTGTAGAATAACATGTTGAAACATTTTAATCATAATCTCCATGAAGTAATAAAATGAAATGAAAACCATAATATCATGAGAATAGGTATATTCACGATATAACATTTTAGAGCGTAGTATATACACCATATAAAATAATCTAGATGTCTAACATTACTATATTCCTCCAAGTAATGAATTTGAGATAACATCAATCACCTTGAATTTAATTTTATGATAAAAAACATTTCAAATCCTATATAGTGGTTTAAAATATGTCACAAAATTATATGATAAACATATTCATATTTATTATATCATATGTAATCTTCCTATTTTATCATATTACTCATATAATAACAATATTTCATTATTTTGACTATTTTGGTTGTTAATTGAATAGTTTTTTGAGTGTGTTTTGACTTGTTACTTATTGTTACAATTAATTAGGTAATGAATTCATCATATAAATAATTTAAACCATGAAATAAATATCATATATATTAATTATATATTTATTTTTAATAATAATCAATATTTTGAGATAGTAAATGAATTGCACCGTTCTTAGAGATGGTAGGTCATACGTACAGATAGATGCTACTTCAATGTTTTTCTGTATTTACAAATTAAGTGATATATATTTATGTGTGTGTGTGTGGGTGTGTGTAAATTTTCATTAAATATTCATATTTATATCATATATATCACATGATTTTGTTAAAAGCATCCTTTATACATTCCTTATTAAAATCATCCTTTAGAAAAATGGTAACCATATATTTATGTGTTATATAAAAATTAAATAAGAATAAACAAATTATATATATAATATATATATAGAGTTTTTATCAAAATTCCCACTGTGATAGGTGGTAAATGAAGAATGAACAATCATTATTTCGTGAGGTGGTGGTCTATCGTACACATGAACGGTATATTTGTTACACATTATATGGATGTGTGTGTAAATTTAGGTATAAAAAATAACATGAAAACATCTCAAAATATTTTTTATACTTATGTTATTAGGTAATCATTGAATAATTATATATTAGTAGGTAGAGAACAAAAATAAAACAGTAGAGCTTAAAGAAGTATGTTACCTCTTCATTGGGTAACTACTTTTGGTTTTCACCTAAGGGATTCATTCGATGGATTTATGACTAATGGGAGGATTATAGGATTAGGAGATGGAAGTTGGGATTTTATTTGGGAATATTTTTTGGTGATACAATGGTCTATATAGGTGTGAATAAGTGGGAGGTGTGATTGCCTTTTGTAGAGGCGGAGTGACATTTTTATAAATATAAAAATGTAAACAATATTTTAATGTCTCCATTAAATTATGTGCTCAAATAATAACCCATATTAGATCCAATAGAGGTTATTTTTATCATATGTTCATCCAGTTTATTTTGGAAAAAACAATAAGTCAATTTGGGTCTTAATATTATGATTTAGACCCTTGTTATTCTATTGTTTCTCTTAATCACTGTAAATGATTTTAATCACATTCAATAATATTATTATTAAAAAAAACTATGATAACCATATTAGAAATTATTTATTATTATTATAACAAATATAGAATTATTATTTACAAATTCAAATCATTGAAGTTTTAGAATTTAATTTAAATTTAATCACGCTGATTTGAAAACAAAGCAGGGTTTTAAAGTAAAAATAATCAAATGTTTGAGAAGTTTTTATAACCAATTTCAAAGTAAAATTGATTTAAATGAAATAAATTGGATTAATTTATATTTATTTTACCTAATTTAACATTATAAAAAATGAAAATATATAATTTGTCTTTATAAATAAAATATATGAAAGAAGTTGTTTTGAATTAAAAATAAATATTTTAAACTATTCATTAAAAAAATGAAATCTCCTAGAAAAATTAAAAACATTCAACCTACGAAAATTAATATGTACCACCTTCAAAATTAATGGTTATTTTGAAATATAATAATTATAAAGAATATAAATTTGTATTTAAAATGGGTTCTCCATTAAAAGGCATCAAAATTACCTTTAGAGAAATATAGGATTTTATGTGTAATATTGGGTTTTATATCAACACATTCCAATAAAATATATTACATGATGGCGAAAAAATTTGATTGGATATATAATATACATATTTTCATAATTTATTGATAGTATATATAATTGGTTAATTAAACACTATTTTATTTCTTATTATATTAAAAAAATATTATTTTAATAATATATTGTTGTTTGGAAAAACTCATACTTGCATTTATGGGAAGCTATCAATTGTTTTGATTCATTTAATGCCAGATAAATAAATATTGTTATATTTTAAAGCTATAAAATAGATTTAATTTATTTTATTTAGTGTTCATATTTTAAATCCTCAAGAAATTATATTTACTCATGCCATTGGTGTTGTGTGTCATACGTGATATCAAATACATTGTTCTTACTTTAGAATTTTGGGGAATTATGTTTTTTCTTTATTAGGTCAGTTTATAAATTTATATGAAAAATTCCATATTTTATATAATGGAAAGATATTAAAACATATCAAATTATATTATTATGAATTAATTATAAAATAGTGTTTGGATTATTTTTGTAAAAAAATTAATGTTATTAAACCTATTATTTTTTTATAAACTTTTGTTTTTTAATTTTATCAAAACAATCATGTCATAGAATTTTTCATCACAAATAAAAATGATAATACTTATTAAATGAAATGAGAAAGTATGAGTCATAAATTTATCAACTATTATATTACATATAAATATCATTAAATGTTGAATTTTGAATATATAAACAATTATCGATATCGCCATTATGAAATTAGTTATAAATAAACAATCGAATCAAATAACATTGGATATTTGAAATATAATTCAAAAAACAAATGTATATATATAATATTATAAATGAGTTTTTTATATGTTTAAATTTATGATTAATGTTATAAAATATGTGATAAATATATTAATTGTTTACATATTTGGTTAGGGAATATTTTACTACTAGGGATTTAAGGGATTCTTTTTTCATGACCCAGAATCTATTCATGATTAGTAATGTAAATATTTTGATAGTATTTATTATAATATAGTTTTATTATATTATATTATGATATGATAATACCATTATAAAATTTAAAGGTAATTTATTTTACTTAATTATTTCCGCATAAATGATAATGATGTCTTGAATAATTACCATTATTTTTATATGATATCTTTTACTCAGTATACATATATACAATTTCTATTAATGTTATCATAATTATATTTTTAAAACCATGTACGATTTATGTATGATATTTTTTAAAACTTTATCTTTACCTATTTTTATAATATATTTTTATCATTATCTTTATGAAGTGGATTTCAATAATGATATTTTTGAAATATTAAAAATTATTTTTCCTTTAATGTTTCTATTTTGAAATTACACTCTATATTTTGAATGTAAACTATTTATTTCCCTTTCATGTCTATATTTTTTTTAATTTCATTTATGGTTTGATTCTAATTTTTCTTTTTATAATCATGAAAATGATTCAAAATACGATTCATGATTTTTATCTAACAATTTAATGTTATTAAATTCTTTTTAATATCTAATTTTATTTGGGATTCATCAATTTTATTGTGTAATTATGTATAAACTTTGTAGCTATGTTATTTGATTCACCCTCAAAATGAATTGATTAAATAATAAATTCTGGTAAATGAAATTTTGGCATCAATTGATCATCTTTATATATCTTTTTAGGAGATACCCTTTGGAAATGATATGAAACCCATTTTCATCACATGATTATTCATGATATATCATGTGATTGATAAATTTTTTCATATATATACATGGATCATAATAGGTGGGGTCTAATATCACTCTCAAATTCATTGGTTCAGACTTTATAATTAATTAGATAATGTGGCATGTGCCTTATTAGTTATTCTCAAAATTTAATGGCTGAGTCTTATTGTATTATAATCTCAACATAAATGGATGTAAGACTTAGATATACACACGACATTATGATACACTAATATTAGGTTGTCGAAAATGTTACTTATTGTTCTATTTATCAAGGTTATTTTACATTCCCATTCATTATGCCTACAATTATTATAAATTGAAAATAAATATTATCTCATAATTTCATATAGTTTTCTATAGCATATGAATTTTATTAAATGTAGTTAATATTGACTGATAGATCTTATGGTTCCTTGTTCATTTAATAAGAAATTTTCCTTTACTCATGATTTACCATATACTTATGACATAATAATTGATGACATGATCATACGAGTTCCCTTATTGGGTGTTTCTACTTACCCCCATCTTATTATTTCATTTCCCATGATAGAAAGATAATTAAAACTTATGAGAAATTTAAAAGGGAGAATATTATTTCTCAATTATGGAGGATTTTTTCAAAATAGTTATTGATTAAATTATATATATATATATTGTTTTTAAAGAAACTAAAGCAACATATCCCTTGATTGTGAGATTATTTGTAAGATGTATTTTTGATCATATACATGTAATGTAAAATAAGTATATGATTAGGTTTGGTTATTATATATGGAATTATATAAATGTTTTGTTATTTTTAGGATTTCATTTATTATTTTTGGAATTTGGAAATTTGGATTTTAAGAAAACATTGTTGGAAAAGTGTAGGAGTTGGATAACATCGTAAATTTGAGGTAAATTATAGATTGTGGGGTTTTAAAGAAATTTCAACCATAGCTATATAAAAGAAAATGGATGCGGTCATGAAACATATTCACATAGGCTTAGTCACGCATAAAAAGGCTGTCCATGAAGTTAAATTTAGCTCTACTCAATGCATGATTTGTGTTCATTAGAATACTCACCAAGAAATACACTCCATGGGGACATTTTTTATTAAATCACTAGAAATTTATGAAAAATTATAAATTTTTAGATTAAAATTTTGTACAATTTTTAGAGTACCTAATTGGATATAAATAATAAATAATATATATTGAAACATAGACACTGATTCCATTAATGACATATCATTTCTATCAAAATAGTTTTCCTTTTTTATAAAGAATTATTACATTTATAATTTCATTATTTACTATATGGATTCATAAATGAGAAACCAAGTGAAAATGGGTGGGGTAGGAAATTAGATGATTTTACATAGGATTAAGTAAATTTGATATAAAGTGGTTTTAGAAATCATGCGTCAATTCTCAATAAACTCTATAATACTTGGAGTAAAAATGAAAACTTCATTGATCACATAAATTAGACAAGTATAAAAAACATTCAATATGGGTTTTATATAAAACAAATTACCAACAATTTTAGTTCCTCTACTAATCCAAATATTTTTTAGCAATGGATCAATGTCATATAAAAGATATTTTAAAACCTCTAATGCTTGGAACACACGAATGTTTTTCTGGCCGTTTATTTTCTAGATGGTGAGGTTTCCAATAAAAGTTTCACAATAAAAATTCAATGAAAAAGGACTATGTAAAATCTATTGCATTAGATAATTTAATGATAGTGTTTTTATCATGTATTTTACTCATAACATTTTAATGATTATGTATAGATAATTATTGCAATTGAAAAAAAGTGGAGGAATCCACTAGAACACAAGAAAAAAACTCCACGACACTAGAATTTTATACATCTTGTATTCTCTCTGATATTGAGATTAAAATTATTTATTTATTTTATAAAATAAATCAATTTCATCAAACGAAATTATACACAATATTATATTGATTTTTAGGTGATTTTATTCCATATGATTAAAGTAGATATGTAAACTAGAGATCATCATTATTCTAGAGGGGAATAAGATTATTGGAAATCATTGAATCTCATATGATAACTCATAAAAAGGGAATAAATTATGAATAACATAAATTTAAATAATATGGATGGAATTACCTAGGTAACTACCTCCAAGGAACAATGAGGTTATTCAAGATTAGAATGATTTTAAATAAATGTAAGTTTTTCCATAAGTGGATGATGAGGCTACTCAATGATAATAAAAAAAATAATGTACCATCTAGTGTTTCACTCACAATTGAATGAATCAATTATAAAGAGTATATGAATTATGAAAATTAGGGAATAAAACTATAGATAATTAATATAATTCGACCCATAAAAATCATATAACAATAAATTAAGGAAGAGTTTTTTATATCTCTATTTTTGACATGGAACTTGATAATAAAGTAATGAAAGGTATACTGATTATTTTTTATAAAATAGCGAATTTGGAATTTGTTTATCATTAATCATGTTCATTATAATAATGTTTTTTCTCAGAATATTGAATCACAAACCCATGTTTTTTATGTTTACAATTCATTTAAAAAACGTTTTGGCTCAATTATTGTATCTATGATAAATAATATTTCACTATTTGATGTTGTGGAAGGATAATTCCATCAAACATAGACTTTCTTCCATATTATGAATATGAAATAATATTGTGTCTGGATTTTCATTCCCAATATAAATCACACATAAATTTTTAGGATATGAAATATCATTTCATATCACGAATTATCATATTGTCAAATAACATTTTATGTATACCAATAAATCTTTTCAGAATAAAATTTTGTAATATGGATATGATACCAATGAAAAATGTTTTAATGAAAAAATTATAAGAGTGAAATTAAATGTTGGGGAAATTCCTATTGAATGGGAATATTCTGATGTTTTTATAAGTAAACTAATTTTTTCCTCAATCAAATGAAGTTATGTTTTCTATTGAACTCATTCTTGGATCAATAATTATATAAAAATGTTAGTATAGAATTTCCCCTGTTGTGGTGGAAGAATTAAATTTTATACTACTTGATAATATAGAAAATGTTTTAATATTCACCAAAACATCACAATATGGTGATAGAAAACCTCTTTATTAAAATGAGGGATGAATAAAAGTGACATTGTATTTATTAATATGAGCTTATTAAAATCATAATAAAAAAATATTCCTCTACACCATAAGGATGATCAGTTAAATATACTCATAATATTTTAATACTTCTCAATGAATAACTTTCAATCATGATATAATCATTTAATGGGTATATTTTAGGGATTTTCCAAGACATATTTCCCTCTTAGGATTAATCTCTATAATTTTATAGTGATTCTGTGTGGTCTTATAAATGTTGCCTCTATATTTATGGATATAATATAATGATTCTTTAGATAATATATTGATCATTTTGTAGGAATTTATATGTGATATTATTATATATTCAATGAACAAGGAAGACAATGAAGATCTTGTATGGGTTGTTTTTAAGACCTTATGAATGGTGGAATTGTATTCCCTTCTTAGAAACTATGATTTATGTTTGAAAAATACATTTTTATTGCATCATGTAATGTGTTGAATGAAGATATCTATAAATACATCAAATATTAAATTTATATATTATTAGGAAAGAATGATCACAATGATGATCATATATATTTTACATGAGTTACTAAGAAACTATTTGATTTCTGAGAAATTTTCTATGTCCATAAATTCAATTAACCAAGATAATATGTAAGGGGGTGAGGATCCATTTTATAAAAAAATGTGATGATTTTTCAATTTACTAATGAATCAGTTTATCATCTTCACATATACATATATTATCCTAATGTGGTGATTTGTTAGTAATGTAACTTAAGGCATCATTAAAATTCATGTTATGTTTCCTTATGAAAATTATTAGTTAAGTTCTTATGAATCATGAATATTAATGGTTCATGAGAACAAATAAACTATGGATGATTTGGATTTGGTAGAAGTGAACATTTATTTAATGATTTATTTTCACTCTCTATAAATATAAATGTGTGATATATACACTAACCCAAATCATGTTAAATATACATATATATATAGTTGTTTATAAATAAAAGGAAGTGGTTATAGTTGATAATATATTATCACTAACCAATATACTGCAACCTAAGGAAGGAAAATATGGTTGTTGATTCTATGAGAATAAAAGATCATGAATCATTATCCCTCATTTGGATTAAAAAACAAAAGAATATTAGATTTTTAGAGGATTAATAATGAAGTCAAAATTGATGGAGATTAATCCTATCAATACTAATTATCCACTCAACCATCCATGAACGTAAATGTAAATAGAGATAATAAGAATAATTATGTGGTACATAAATGTATTAAAAAATATTACAATGTTAAATATTGATAATGATAGAGTTATAAGGTATGGATTGTCAATATGTGTTCTGTTAAATATAGACCATAATGATAAATTTTTTGATTAGTAATATAACACAAAAATACCTAATAATCAATTATTAGTGAATATTTATATATATCTAAAGCTAAATTCACGTGTGATAACATGAAAATGATGATTATGGAATCTATATTAAATTTATTAGTATGAACATAGGTTAATGAAAAAATAAAGAATTCAAAGGGAATGATGAAATTATTAAATATATATTTATTGTACTAGAAAAAGAAACTGGTTCCATAATATTCTCTTTGAATCATTATTAACTAGTAGAAAATAAATGGGTTCCACCATAATCACTTTGATACATGAATTACCTATGGGAAATAAATGAGTTAAATAAATATCTCCTTGAAAAAATCATAATACCTCCAAAGAATGAATAAGGATAGTATCATCACATTTTATCCAAATTGAAGCATGAGTATCAACAATGGTTGTTGATTTTTATCAATGTAAATAATATTAAAATGTCATTAAAAACATTCTTTATTAAAATAACATTTTCATTTTAAAATTCACATTAAAATGTAAAAATTAAAAAATAATGTTTAGAACAATATTAATTTAAAAAAACTAAAAACAATATATGCTTAAAAGAAACTAATATTCACAATGGTGGGAAAATAGTTTTATTTTGTAACAATTGAAAATAAACATTCCTTTAAAAACATTTCATACAAGTGAGTCAAAAGTAAATATTTTTTAAAAAAAATAAGAAATTTCAATTCAAATACTTTTAATATAAGGTAAAATAACATGTAAAATAAATTTATGAAATCATTATTATTTATAAATTACATTTTGGAAAACAATTTACAAAAATTGGATATGGAAGAGAAATATATATGATCTAAATGAAATTATATGATCATGAACACTTCCAAAAAACATTCCTGGAGTTTAATCAATATATAAGGAAGGAGATGGAAATTCAAAATTTTAATAGCATTAATAAGTAGTGGAGAT
>CAUJRU010002697.1:0-67836 GCA_963277665.1 Viscum album
TTTTATTAAAGGGTTTTCAAGGTTTCTAGTGCTTTTTATTCTTTTAAGGATTATTAGGGAATTTTTAGGTTTTTTATTGTTTATTAGGGTTTTTTATTTAGGCTTTTAGTGGTTTTTAGGGGTTGCAGGGTTTTTAGGGTTTTTATAGGTTTTAATTATTTTAAGGTTTTTTATGGTTTTCAGGTTTTTAGATATTTTTTGGGATTTTTTAGGATCAATATGGATTTTTATGAATTTTAGTGATTTTTAGGGATTTTAGGGTTTTTTGGGGTTTTAGGGTTTTTATGATTTTTAGGATTTGGGGGGTTTTTAGTTTCTTTATATTTTTTTGTGTTTTTAGTGTTTTTAATGCTTTTAGGGATTTAAAGTATTTTTAAAGTTTTGTGGTTTTTAGGATTTTATGGCTTTTTGGGGGTTGCTAAGGTTTTTAGGGGTTTTAGGATCTTTTTACAGTATGTAGGGTTTTTCGTATTTTTTCTGTTTTTAGGTGTTAAAGTGTTTTTAGGTTTTTGAGTTTTTCATTGGGGTTTTATGGGTTTTTTATATTTTATGGATTTGTAAGGATTTTTTAGGATTCTAAAGGTTTTTATGGATTTTATGGAATTGAAGGGTTTTTGGGTTTTGTAGTGTTTTCGGGTTTGTAAATTTTTTTAGGTTTTTTAGGGTTTTTAAGTGTTTTTCGTTTTCTTATGTCTTCATTGGTTTATTCATGGTTTTTTTGGTTTTTCTGTTTTTAAGGTTTTTTAGTATTGTTATGGTTTTTAGGGGTTTTAGGGATTTTATATATTTTTGGGGTTTTTAAGTGCTTTTAGGGTTCTTATGGTTTTTTGTGTGTTCATAGTTTTTAATGACATTTTTTTGGGTTTTTATTTTTTTTAGAGTTTTTTAAAAATGTTGGGATTTAAATGATTTTTAAAATTTTAGTGGTTTTTAGGGTTTTATAGGTGTTTTGGGGTTTTAAATTTTTTAAGGGTTTAATGGTTTTAGGAACTTTTGGGGTTTTGGAATTTGTCCATTGTTTGGGATTTTAATTGTTTTTATTTTTTTAATGTTTTCTTCAGGTTGTTCATGGTTTTTTATGTTTTTATACTTTTTTGATATTTTTATGGATTTTTTGGTTTTATATTTTTCTAGGATTTGTAGGGATTTTGAGAATTTTTACAATTTTAAGGGGTTTTACATTTTATTTAAATTTTTAGCATTTTTAGGTTTTTTATCTGGTTTTAACTATTTTTATGTTTTTAGTTTTTCTGAGGTGTTTTAGGGGTATTAAAATTTTTAGGTATTTTTTGTGCATTTTTTAGTATTTTTAGGGTTTTTAGGGATTTTGATAGTTTTAGGGGTTTTAGGATTTTTTAGGGTTTTTAGTTTTTTTTTGTTTTTTATGGGTTTAATATTTTTTAGGGTGTTAAGGTTTTATATGGGGTTTTCTCGAATTTTAGGAATTTTAGTTTTTTTGGGATTTTTTGGATTTTTTGGATTTTTATGGTTTTTAGGAATTTTATGGATTTTAAGGGTTTTTAGGTTATTTGGTTCTGTTTGGCGTTTTAGGGGTTTTTTGAGTTTTTAAGCTTTTTTATAGTTCTTAACATTTTTGGGGGTTTAAAGGATTTTTAGAGTTTTTAGTAGTTTTATTGGGTTTTTCGGTGGTTTTAATGCCTTTTATTGTTTTTAGGGGTTTTATATTTTATTAGTGTTTGTTAGTGTCATTTTAGCATTTTAATTATTTTATACTTTCTTATCTTTTTAAGGTTTTTTGGTTTTAAGTATTTCTTAGACATTTACAACGTTTTTGGGGTTTTTATGAATTTAGAGATTTTTAGGGATTCTTTATGATTTTCTGGGTTTTTATTGTGTTTGGGATTTTTAGGGGTTTTTTTTGTTTTTTGGATTTTTAGTCTTTCTATGGTTTGTTTGGGTTTTGGACTTTATTCAATTTTTAGGGGTTTAAGTTTTCATAGATTTTTTTTCATTTTTAGGATTTAAAATGTTTTTTATATTTTTTGGTTGTTTTTTGGGTTTGTATTGGCTTTTTGGGTTTTTATGATTTATAGGTATTTTATTGTTTTAATGGTTTTATGGTCGTTTTAGGGGTTTTAGTATTTTTTTAGTGCTTTTAGGGGTGTTATTTTTTTTCATGTTTTCTTATGATTTTGTTATATTTTGTAGGTTTTTTACATTTTTTTGGATTTATAGGGATTTTTTAAGATATTTATGAGCCTTGGGGTTTTAAGGATTTTGAGGGATTTGGGGTGGTTTTAGGGTTTTAGGGTTTCATCCTTTTGGGGGATTTTTGGTGTTTTAAGTGTTTTTAAGTTTTAAATGTTTTCATATGATTTTTTCTGGGTTTTTTAGGTCTTTATATTTTAGGGATTTTTTTGGATTTTTAATATTTTTATGGTTTTTAGGGTTTTAAGGATTATGCGGGGTTTTAGGTTTTGTAGGATATTTATGGTTATTTTTGTGTTTTAATTTTTTTTTTAGTTTTTTAGTGTTTAAAATGTTTTTTAGAGTTTTTTTATAAAATTTAGTGGTTTAAAGGGGTTTTTGAGTTTTAGTAGTTTTTGGGTTTTTATGGGGTTTTAGGTTTTTTTAAGGTTTTGGGGTTTTTCTGGTCATACAGTTTTTATTGTTTTTAGAATTTTAGGGTTTTTTGGTTTTTAAGTGTTTTTATGTTTTTAAATATTTCTTATATTTTTCATGGTTTTAGGGATTTTTACATTTTCAGGGAAATTTTGAGTTTTTTGGTGTTTATGTTTTTTAGTGTTTTATGTATTTTGATGGTTATTAGGGGTTTTTATGTATTTGGGAGGTTTTTGAGTTTTTAGGGTTTTTAAGCATAACATAGTTCTTTTAATTTTTTCAAGGTTTAAAGGGGTTTTAGTGTTTTTAGTTTTTCCTTAGGGTATTTATGGGGTTTTAGGGTTTTATTTACTATTTTTAGCGGTTTTATGGTTTTCAGGATTTTTTAATGATTTATTGTATTGTTAGGGGTTTTTAGGTTTTCCAGGGGTTTTTGGGTTTTTAGGGGTTTAAATTATTTTTCAGTATTTTTGGTTTTCTTAGCATTTTTATGAGTTTTAGAGTTTTTTTGTTTTTTAGTGATTTTAGGGATTCCATAGTGATATTTACAATTTTTAGGGTTTTTTGAGATTTTAATAGATTTTTGGGTTTTTGAGGTTTTTATCATTTTTAGGTTTGAATGGGTTATATGTGTTTTTATGTTTTTATTGTTTTTATGTTTTTATTGTTTTTTAGGATTTTTCTGTGTTTTAGTGTACTTTTTTTTTTGAGATTATTTTGGGATTTTTAGAATTTTTTTTTTGTTTTTCATGGTTTTTAGGGATTTTTTTTGGTTTTATAAGGTTTTAGGGTTTTATATTTTTTTCGGTCATTTGGTTATTTAGAGTTTTTAGGGGTTTAAAGGTTTTTAGAGTTTTTAAATTTTTTTGGGGATTAATGATTTTTTAAATTTTTTAGTATTTTTTAGGGATTTTATGAGTTTGTAGATTTTTTTGATTTTTTTAGAGATTTAGGGTTTCAGGGGTTTTAGTATCTTTCTAGGTTTTTCGAGTTTTCATCATTTTTTAGGTCTTTAAGATTTTTATATGTTTTTGAGTTTTATTTTTTTCATCTTTTTAAGGGTTTTGGGGGTTTTTTTTACATTTTTTGGGATTTTTATGGTTTTTAGTGTTTTAGTAATTTTTAGGGATTTTAGGGATTTTAATGTTTTTTATCATTTTTAACATTTTTAGTTTTTTGGGGGGTTTTAAGTTATTTTTGGTATTTATGGTTTTCTTTAGGTTTTTCTTGGTTTTTAGTGTTTATTACATTTTTAGGGATTTTTAAGGATTTTTTAGGATTTTTTTTAGTTTTTAGGGTTTGTAGGGAATTTATTATTTTTTATGGTTATTAAGGTTTCTTTGGTTCTTTGATTCTTTTGAGATTTTTAGGTTTATAAATAGTCTTATGTTTTTATAATGTTTTTACAAGTTTAAAGGGTTTTTTGTGTTTTTGGTGGGTTTTTAGGGTTTTTACAGGTTTTTCTTGTTTTTTATGATTTTTAGGGGTTTTAGGCGGTTTATGGTCTATTTTTAGGTTTTTAAGGGTTTTCATGTTTTTAGGTTTTTTGGGGCTTTAAGTGTGTTTATGATTTTATTGTTTTATAAGGGGTTTTCTTGGTTTTTTGGGTATTTTTATGTATTTATGTATTGTTAGGGTTTTTTGGGATTTTAATGGTTTTTAGGGTTTTTAGGGATTTTAAGAGTTTTTAGGGTTTTAGGGTTTTGAATATTTTTTAGAGTTTTTAGGTTTTTAGTGGTTTCAAGTGTTTGTTTTTTGTTTTTTAGGTTCTCATAAGGTTTTTAAGGTTTTTAGGGTATTTATATTTTTTAGGTATTTTTATTGATTTTTACTGATTTTTTTGTTTTTTTTTGTTTTAGGGACTTTTGAAGTATTTTATGGTTTTTAGGGGGTTTTAAGGTTTGAAGGTGTTAGGTTTCAGAGAGGGTTTTACGATTTTATAGATTTTTAAGGATTTATTAGTGTTTTTTCTGGGTGTCTATGGTTTTTTATATTTTTAAGTTTTTTTTGTGATTTTTTAGGATTTATATGGTTATTTGGGTTTTTTATAATTTTAAGTACTTCTAGGGTTTTTATGGGTTTTAATGTTTTTATGGATTTCTTGGGGTTTAGGGGTTTTATTTTGATTTTTTATGGTTTTAATGTTTTTATAGTTTTAAAAAAATCGGTTTTAAAGGGTTTTTAGGGGTATTTATTTTTTTTGGGGTTTTACGGCCTTTTTAGGATTTTTATGTTTATTAGCATTATTATTGATTTTGAGTGGTTTTACTGTTTTTAGGGGTTTTAAGGGTATTGATGTGCTTTCTGGTCTTTTAAAACTTTTTAGAGTTTTTTAACATTTTTTAGAGTTTCTAGGTTTTTTGTGTTTTTAGTGATTTTAGGGTTTGTATGGATTTGTAGAGTTTTTTATGATTTTTATGGGATTTTATTGGTTTTTTGGAGTTTTAGGGTTTTTAGAGTCTGGTAATTAATGGGATTTTTAGTGTTCTTATAGTTTTTTTGTTTTTGGGTGTATTAATTTTTTTTGGCATTGGACGATTTCATATGGTCTTTTAGGTATTTTTGGGTTCTTACATTTTCAAAGATTTATCGGGATTCTTTAAGTTTTTTATTTTTTTAGGGATTTTAATGATTTTGAGAGTTTTTAGGGATCATTAGGGTTTTGGGTTTTTTTACAGTTTTTAGTGTTTTTGGGTTTTTGGGGTTTTAATTCTTTTTAGGTTTTTATGGTTTTCATTGGGGTTTTCATGATTTTTTGGTTATTTCATGTTTTAATGGATTTTAAGGTATTTTTTATGATTTTTATGTTTTTAGGGTTTTTAGGGTGTTTAGGGTTTTAATGGGGTTTTATATTTTTTTTTTGGAGTTTTTAGAGTTTTAATGATTTTTAGAGTTTTTTTAAAAAGGATTAAAACAGTTTATTGGTTTTAGTGGCTTTTAAGGGTTTTATGTGTTTTTAAGGATTTTTAAGGATTTTATGGGGTTTTATGGTTAGCTAGATTTTATATTTTTCTATTGATTTTAGCATATGTAGGGTTTTATGTGTTTTAATTGTTTTTAGATTTTAAGGTTTTCATAAGCGGTTTTAGGGTTGTTTTACATTTTTATTTATTTTTTGGGTTATTAGGAATTTTATGGGTCTTCAGGGTCTTCAAGGATTTTTTTTTGGGTTTTAGGGATTTTTACGGGTTGAAGGGGTTGTAGGATTTTTATGGTTTTTTTTCATTTTTAGGGTTTTTTAGAGTTTTATGGTTTTTAATGGGTTTTAGGGGTATTTAGGGTTTTATGGGTTTTTAGTGTTTTTTAATGTTGTGGGACATTTGAAGGATTTTTTGATTTTTAGTTGTTTTAGGGTGTTTTATGGGTTTTTAGGCATTATTGATGTTTTTTCAGTTGTATGGTTTTAATTGATTTTAAGGGTTATATTGTCTTTTATGATTTTTATGGTTCTTGGTTTTTATTTCATTAAGTATTTTATGTGTTTTTAGGTTTTTATGGTTTTATTTAGTTTTTAGGGATTTGTTTTGGGATTTTATTGGATTTGATAAATTTTCATTGTTTTTGGGGAGTTTAGTGTTTTTAATGTTTTTTTTTCATTTTTAGTCTTTGAGGGGGTTTCTGTGTTTATAGGGTTTTAATATTTAATATAGTTTTTAGCAGTTTTGGAGTTTTTTATGTTCTTAAGGATTTTAGGGATTTTCATAGGATTTTTATGGGTTTTAGTGTTTTTAGGGATTCTGTTCTTTTAAGAGGTTTTTATGGATTATTTGGTGTTTAAGGTTTTTTTTGAGTTTTTAGGCTTTTATGCGGTTTTAGAGTTTTATAAAAATTTTAGGGGCGTAAAAGGGATTTCGATTTTTGTTAGTCTTTTAAGGGGTTTATGTGTTTTTAATATTTTTATGGTTTTTAATGTTTTTTATGGGTTTTACGGGTTTTCATGCTTTTTAGATTCTTTAAGGGTTTTTAGTGTTATCAGCCATTTTTAGGTTTTTAGTGGTTTTAATTTTTTTGGGGATTTTAACATTTTATTTTGGGTTTGTAGGGTTTTTAGGTTTTATTTTTCATTTTTATGTATTTTTAGGGATTTTTAGGATTTTTATTGTTTTTAGGGATTTTAGGGATTTTGTGAGTTTTAGTGTTTATAGGGTTTCTATTGGTTTTTCCCTTTTTGGGTTTTAGTGTTTTATGTGTTATTAGATTTTTATGTTTTTCTTAGGGTTTTTTAGGTTTTTAGGGTTTGTTGCATTTTTTTTTGGGTTTTTAAGAATTTTAGGGGTTTTGGGGTTTTTTTGGATTTTGAGGTGTTTTGGTGATTTTAAGGTTTTTGTGGGATTTTTATGGATTTATTGAGTTTGTTAGGGTTTAAAAGTATTATTTTTGTTTTTAATGTATTCTTGGTGTTAAATTTGTTTTATATTTTCTTTGTGGTTTCAAGTGTTTCTTTTAGTTTTTTATATTTTTTAGCGTTTTTCATGGTTTTTAGGTGTTTTAGGTATTTAGGATCTTCTTAAGATTTTTATGGTTTTTAAGGGTTTTTAGGTATATCAATGGTTTTAAGGGTTTTTAGGTTTTTATTTTTTTCTTTGGTTTTTTTGGTTTTTATGGTTTTTTATGTTTTATAGATATTGATGAATTTTTTAGTATCTTTATGGTTTTTTGGTTTGTATGGATATTGATTGTTTTTAGTATTTTAGGGTTTTTAGCATTTTTTGGATCATTTTGGGTTTTAAATGTTTTTATATTTTTAGGTTTTCTTATGGGTTTTATAGGTTTTGGAGTTTTTATGGTTTTAATGGTTTTTATGGGGTTTTAGGGTTTCTTATGAGTTTTAGGTTATTTAGATTTTTTTGTGGGTTTTAAGAATTTTAATGTTTTTAATGATTTATTAATGTTTTTGATCTTTTTTTATTGATTTTCATGTTTACAGTGATTTGTAGGAGTGTTTTAGGATTTTATCGTTTTATAGGGATTTTTGAGAAGTATTAAAGGTTATTATGTGTTTTATGATTTTATGGTTTTTTGGATTTTATGTTTTTTTAGCCTTTTAAGGGTTTTAGGTTTTTTATGGTTTTTTTGTGTTCTTAATGTTTTTAGGGGATTAATGGTTTTTTTAATTTTTAGTGATTTTTGGGATTTCAATGGGTTTTTAGGTTTTTACGGTTTTTTGGGGTTTTTATGGTTTTTAGGGTTTTAGGATATTTTTAGGGTTTTTAATTTTTTTGGGGGGTTTTGGGGTTTTATGTGTTTTTTGGTTTTTTTGGTTTTCTTATGATTTTTGGGTTTTTAGGGGTTTTATGTGTTTTTAGAATATTTGTGGGATTTTTGTGGTTTAGGGTTCTCAGGGATTTGGAGGGTCCTTAAGGGGTTTTATTGATATTTGGGTTTTTTGGGCTATTTTGAGTTTTTTTGGGTTTAGAGGGTTTTTAGAGTTCTTTATCTTTTTTTGGGTTTCATAGGGGTTTTAGAGGTTTTAGTTGGTTTTTTAGTTTTTTGGTGTTTTTAGGGGTATTAATGGTTTTAGGGGTTTTTAGGGGTTTTTTTGTATTTTTAGGGATTTTATGGTTTGTTTAGGTTTTTTAGTATTTTAAGTGTTTTTTGATTTTTATACCTTTCTTCATATTTTTTTAGGGTTTTTAGTGTTTTTTACATTTTTATTAAATTTGAGGGATTTTTTTGTGATTTATATGGTTTTTGGGGGTTTTAGGGATTTTAGTGTTTTAGGGTTTTTATGTTTTTTATGATTTCCGCTATTTTCTAGGGTTTTAGTGATTTTAATGGTTTTTTGATTTTTAAGGATTTCTTAGGATTTTTAATGGTTTTTGATTTTTTATGATTTTTGGTATTTTTACAGACTATTATGATTTTTATGATATTTACGATTTTTAAGGGGTTTCTGTTTTTTCAGGGTTTTTATGGTTTTTGATGGTTTTGAGGGTATTTTTTGGTTTTTAGAATATAATTTGAGTTTCTTATGATTATAATGAATTTTTAGGGTTTTAAATTTTTTTAAGTGTTTAATGGTTTTTTAGAATTCTTATTGGTTTTTTTTGATTTTTTGAGTTTTAGGGATTTTTATGTTTTTATGGGGGTTTTATGTTTTTTGGGTTTTTATCATTATCTTGGTTTTAGGGCTTTTAAGTGTTTTTTCTTAGTTTTCTTCACAGTTTTTAGGGATTTTTACGTTATTTAATATATTTAGTTTTTTTAATATTTTTATGTTTTTTATGGATTTTTAGGGTTTATAGGTTTTTTTGGGTTTTATGGTTATTTTTTGTTCATACGGTTTTTTTTAGTTTTTAGGGGTTTTAAGGTTTTTTTGTGTTTTTTGGGATTTTATGGATTTTATAGTTCTTAAAATTTTTATGCCTTTAAATTGATTTGATTTTTTAGTAGTTTATAGGGGTGTTTATTTTATTTTTGGCATTCAATGGTTTTTATGGTTGTAGGGTCTTTTAGGGGAATTTAGAATTTTTAGAGTTTTTAGGTTTTTTAGGGTTTTAAGCATATTTTCTATTTTTAAGGTTTCATAGGGGTTTTCAGGGTTTATAGGGTTTTTTATAATTTTTTTGTTTTATGGAAATTTTTGGATTTATATGGATTCGTAGGGTTTTTACAGATTTTGAGGATTTTTAGTGTTTTTATGGTTCTTGGGATTTTAATGTATTTTTGGGGTTTTAGGGATTTATTTGATTTTCATGTATTTTAATGTTTTTATTCTTTTTATTATTTTTAGGGGTTTAAATCTTTGTCATAGTTTTTTTGGGTTTTAATGTTTTTATGGATTTAAGGGGATTTATGGTCTCTAGGGGATTTAGTGTCCTTTTTTGTGGTTTTAGGGTTTGTAGGGTTTTTTAGAATTTTTAGGTGTTTAAATTGTTTTGAGTTTTTTATAATTTTCCTATTGTTATCAAGGTTTTTATATTTTTAACATTTTTAGGGATTTTTTAGGATTTTTATGTTTTTGGGGGATATTAGTGAATTTAAGGGTTTTTTGGTTTTTTTTAGAGATTTTGGTATTTTCTTGTGTTTTTAGAATTTTTTTGTTTTAAAGATTTAAAGTGTTTTTAGGGTTTTTAATGGTTTTTAAGATTTTTTACATTTTTAGTTATTTTTGATATTTTTTAGTATTTTTAACATTTTTTTGGGTTTTATTAATTTGGAGGAGGTTTTTTGTTTTTATATTTTTTGTATTTCAGTGTTTTTTTCGTTTTTTAGGGTCTTAAATGTGTTTTAGAGGTTTTTAAATTTTCCTGGGGTTTAAAGTATTTTTTTAGATTTTTGTGGGGTTTTAGTGTTTTTCTGGTGTTTGGGTTTTTATGGTTTTAGGGTTTTTAGGGTTTTTATGGGTTTTAGGATTTTTAGGGTATTATAGGGGTTTGGGGTTTTTAGAATTTTTAGGTTTTTGGGGTTTTAATTGGTTTTAGGGTTTTAATGATTTAATAAATCTGTTTAGGGGGTTTAGGGTATTTTGTCTTTTTAAGAATTCTAGGGATTTTTTTAGTATTTTTATGTTTTTAGGGGTTTGGGGATTTTAGGTTTTTTAGGGATTTTAGAATTATTTGGTTTTTAGGGTTTTTAATTATTTTAGGTTTTGAAGGATTCGATGGGGGTTTTCAGGTCTTTTCAATTTTTTATACTTTATGGGGACTTGTATTCCCTTTTTGTATTTTTATAGTTACTGTGGTTTTTATGGGATTTTGAGGGTTTTCGGGGGTCTTTTAGGATTTTTTAGGTTTTATCGATTTTTTAGGTATTTATCTTTTTTTGACTTTTTAATGGTTTTTTAGGTTTTTAGAGTTTTTTAATGTTTTAGAGGTTTAATTGGTTTTTTGAGTTTTTTGTGGTTTTAGGGTTTTCATAGATTTTATGTTTTTAGGGGGTTATTATTTTTAGGCATTTTAGAGTCTTTTTAGGGGTATTATTGGTTTTAATGTCTTTTAGGTTTTTTGGGGAATTATTTGTTTTAATTTCATATTAGTGTTTTTCAATATTTTTAGGATTTTTTTGTTTTTAGAGATTTTTAAGTATTTTTTAGCTTTTTTGGTTTTATAGTGTTTTTAGGGATTTTGGGGTTTTTAGGAATTTTATAATTTTTCGAACATTTATATTTTTTAGTGATTATAATTGTATTTATGTTTTTAAGGTTTCCAATGGATTTTTTAGGGTTTTAGCTATTTTAGTTATTTTTAATGATTTTTTATAAATTTTGTGGTTTTTAAGGGTTTTGGGGTTTTGGGGGGGGGGGTTAGGGTTTTTATATGTTTGTTTAGAATTTGGTTTTTAGTTTTTATGCTTTTAAGGGTTTCTAGAGTGTCTTAACATTTTTATGGGTTTAATAGGTATCTAGAGTTTTTAGTTGTTTTTGTATTTTTAGGATTTTTGAGGGTTTAAAAGTTTTTTAGGTGGTTATATGGTTTTAGGGGTTTTCTATTTTTTTATGGACTTTTTATGGGTTTTAGGGTTTTTAGAATTTTTTGAGACTTTTAGGTGTCTAAAGGGTATTTAGTGTTTTAAGGTTTTCCTTGGGTTTTTTTTCATTTTTGGGATTTTTACATTTTTTGGGATTCTTAGTACTTTTTTAATTTTTTTGAAATTTTTAGGTTTTTGAATGATTTTGATAGTTTTTACTTGTTTTTTGTTTTTAGTGGTTTTAGGGTTTTATTGGGCATTGGGTCTTTAGGGTTCTTAAGTATTTTTTGGTTTTTATAGTTTTCATAGGGGTTTTAAGTGTTTTTATAGGGTTTTATATTTTTATGGATTTTTCAGGACTTTTTAGGATTTTTTATATTTTCAGGGTTTTTGATATTTTTAGGGGTTTTCAGATTTTTAGGGTTTTTATGGTTTTTTATGTTTTTAGGGTTTTTTTATTTTTTAAGGTGTATATAGTTTTTTCTTTTTAGGGGTTTAAAGGGTTTTTACTGTTTTTAGTCATTTTTAGGGTTTTTTCTGGGTTTTTAAGGTTTGTTATGTTTTTAGGGGTTTTTTTAATTTTTATAGGGTTTTAGGGTTTTTCGGGGTCGTTTTAGTGTTTTTAGGGTTTTTAGCATTTTTAGGTTTTTTGGGATTTTAGGTCTATTTTTAAATTTTTAAATTCTTTTGGGATAGTGTGGCCTTTTAGGGTTTTACGGTTTTTTGAGGTTTTGTATTTTTAAGTTTTTAGGGGTTTTAAGTGACTTTATATTTTAATATTTTCTTTGGGGTTTTCAGTGTTTTTCTGTTTTTCGGGATTTTAGGGGTTTTTTTGGATTTTTATGTTTTTAACGTTATTATGGATTTTGAATCTTTTTGAGTTTTTCAGTTTTTTAGGGTTTTTAGGGTTTTTTTCATTTTATGGTTTTTTTAATGTTTTTTTTTGTTTTAAGGATTTCCTAGGGATTTTTCAGAGATTTTAGGGGTTTTATATTTTTTGTGATTTTTTGAGATTTTTTAGAATTTTTATGGGTTATAAGGGTTTTTGGGGATTTTGACAGGTTTTAAGGTTCTTGAAGATTTTATTTGGGTTTTATGGTTTATTGGATTTTTTTACTATTTTGAGATTCTAAGGGGTTTAAAGGATTTTAGTGTTTTTTAACATTTTTAGGGGTTTAATGGGTTCTTATAGTTTTTTGTGGTTTTTTGGATTTCTATGGGTATTTAGGTTTTTTAGGGGTTTTATGGTTTTTAGAGATTTTAGGGGGTTTAGGGTCTTCTTGGGCCTTTAGTGTTTTTAATGTTTTTATGGGTGTTTTAGTGTTTTTTGGTTTTGGATATTTTCTTCAGGTTTTTAGGTTTTTTCAGCTTTTTGTGATTTTTATGGATTTCTAAGGAATTTTATATGTTTTTTTGTGGGTTTTAAGGATTTTGAGGGTTTTTTGTTTTTTATTGTTTTTAATGTTTTTAGGTTTCTAGGGGTTTTGATGTTTTTAAGATTTAATGTTCTCTTTTAATTATCTTATTATATAGTATTTTAAATGTTATTATGTAATTTTGGGAATTTTTAAGATTTTTATTTTATTCTATGGTTTTTAGGGATTTTAGGGTTTTTATGGTATTTAGGTTTTCATTGGATTTTTATGGGTTTCTTGATTTTTTTAACAAAAATTATATATTTCATACATTTTAGGGGTTTATTGGGATTGTAAGTCTTTTTTTTATTTTAATGTTTTTATGTGTTTTTAGGCTTTTTATGGGTTTTATGGGTTTTATGGTCATTAGATTTTTTAGGCAAAGCAGGTTCGGGGCCAGGCGTGTCATGACCCCACAAAATTTATTAACAAAAAAAGTAAGTACAAGGCTTTACAGGTAAGGTCTGCGCAATCAAGTATGCAAGTCACCCTTCATGTCCGAGTCCACAAGGGGAGTACAAAAATTTGGTGCAACAAATGACCACATGGAACATCCATCCTCAATTGCTTTCTTGTAGAGCATGTTTGCCACCTTGTTCCCTTCCATGTATGCATCTGTGACCATAATGTTCATATCCTGAGAAGTCCTCAAACACTCAACCCATTGTGGGAGGAGCCTCCATGGGATTTCCTTGTTTTTCTTTTGAGGGCTTCCACTGCCACCATCGAGTCAGATTCAATCCATTGTTGCTTCCACCTAAAGTGAACTGCAAACTGGACAACATTAATCATGGACCAAAGATTCGCTTCATATGCACACTCATTCCCAATGAAGTGATAAAAGCATCCTTTAACAAAGCCTATGTACGTCCGGAAAATACCTCAACAACCGGAGAGACCATGTGCACCCAGGGAAGCACCATCCACATTGAATTTTATCCATTCTAGGATTTGTGGAATCCACCGAATGAATTTACATTCCCTTGGTATTTATGGTTTTATTAATGTTTTCTGGGTTTTTAGAGTTATTTTACATTTTTAGGGATTTTTGGGGTCCTTTTGATTTTTATGATTTTTATATTTTTATGGGTTTTTATGTTTGTATGTTTTTTAAGGTATTTTAGGTTTTTATGGTTTTTGAGTTTTTGGGTTTTTCATGAGTTTTTAGGTTTTTTAAAGGTTTATGTGGGATTTTTAATATTTTTAGTGGTTTAAAGGGTTTTTTGAGGTATTATTGGGTTTTTTTGGGGTTTTATGGGTTTTAATGATTTTTAGGGGTTACATGGTTTATAGGGGTTTTTAGGATTTTTAGGGTGTTTTAGGCTTTTTTAAAATTTTTATGTTGTTAGTGATTTTATGTATTTTTAGGTTTTTTTGGGTCACATTGGGTTTTTAGGGTTTTAGGGATTTTTATGCTTTTAGGTATTTTTGTAATTTTTAGTATTTTTATTGATTTTTTTATGGATTTTGAGGGGTTTTATAGTTTTTAGGGGTTTTTGGGGTTTTTGGGGTTTTGGGTTTTTAGGGATTTAAACAGTTTTTAGGTTTTAGCGATATTAATTGTTTTTAGGGATTTAATGTTTTCTTAGAAATTTTCTAGGTTTTTAGGGTTTTTTATATTTATAGGTATTCTTAAGGAATTTTTCGGATTTCTAGTAATTTTTTGGGATTTTGAGGTTTTTTAATGTTTTCTGGGATTTTAATGGGTTTTAGGAGTTTTTAGGGTTTTAAGAATTTTTATATTTTTAAGGGTTTTAAATGTTTTTTAATTTTTAAGGATTTACTAAGAGTTTTCACAATTTTTTGTGATGTTTACATTTTTAGGAATTTTTATGGATTTTTTTGAATTTTTGGGTTTTTTTGTTTTTATGGAATTTGATATTGTTTTTGAATTTCTTATTGGTTTTAAGGTATTTAGGGTTTAAGTATTTTATATGTTTTTATGGTTTTTAGTCATTTTTAGGTTTTAATGTTTTTAGGGGTTTTCAAATTTTATATGGTTTTTATGTTTTTGGAATTTTTGGAAGTTTTTTATCATTATTATTTTTAGGGTTTTTAAGGAAATTGTGAGGTTTTGAGGTTTTTTAGGGTTTTAGGGATTTTTAGTTTTTTGGTTTTTTTGGTTTTTTTGGTTTTTTTTTTTGGGTTTTTAGGATTTTTTGGGTTTTTTGAGTTTTTTAGAAAAAATAGAGGCTTATACAGTTTTTAGATTTTTAGCGGATTTTAGTGTTTTTATGGTTTTTTAGGGTTTTTAATGTTTTTACAAGTTATTATATTTTTTAGGGTTTTAGTCTTTTTAGGGGCTTTTAAATATTTTTTGGGTTTTTACCATTTTAGCATTTTATAAGTTTTTAGGGGTTTTATGTTTTTTTAATTTTTTTAAGGTTTTCTTTGGGGTTTTCATGGTTTTGATGGTTTTCTAATTTTTTTGAAATTTTATCCATTTCATGGTTTTTTATGTTTTTTAATGATTTTTAGGATTTCTTGGGGTTTAGGGGTTTTAGGGTTTCATAGGGTTTGAGATTTGTTTTTTTGTTTTTAGGGGTTTAAAGTGTTTTTATGTTTTTAATGTTTTATGAGGGGTTTTAGTGTTTTTATGGATTTTAGGGAATTTGTTTGGATTTTTATTGTTTTTTGGGTTTTAGGGATTTGTAGGGTTTTTTGGTTTTTTTGGGTTTTAGGGTTTTTTTTGAGTTTTTTATAGTTTGAAATGTTTCTTTATAGTTTTAACATTTTTTTGTTTTTAAAGGGTTTTTACTGTTTTTAATGGGTTTTTGGGATTTTATGGGGATTTAGGGTTTTAATGTTCTTTCATGTATTTTATGGTTTTATGGGGATTTTAGAGTCTTTATGGTTTTAGCATTTTATAGGTTTTAGAGGATTTAAGTGTTTTTAGGGTTTTAAGGTTTTATTAGTTGTTTTCATGGATTTTAGGGTTTTTTATTTTTTAGATATTTTTATGAATTTTATCGGATTTATTTTGGTTTTTTGGGGTTTTTGGGATTTTGAGGGTTTTTATGGTTTTTATAGTTTTAGGATATTTATGGTATTTTGGGTTTCTATGGTTTTTTAAGTTTTTTTTTGTTTTAGATATTTTTTAGATATCTTTACATTCTTAGGTTTTTGAATGCATTTTATATATTTTGGTGGGTTTTTATAGTTTTTATTGGTTTTAATTCTTCTAAAGGGATTTATGGTTTTTTGGTTTTTTGGGTTTTTATGTTATATAGAGTTTTTAGGGGTGTTAGTGTTTTTACGTTTTTAAGGTATTCTTTTTATTTTTAGGGAATTCATGTTTTTTTACATTCATAGGGATTTTTGGGGGTTTTATGATTTTTATAGTTTTTATGGTATTTATGAATTTTGAGGGGTATTAGGTTTTTATTATTTTATTTGTTTTTGGGTGTTTTAGGGTTTTTTTGAGTTTATAAAGATTTTAAATGTTTTTTGGAGTTATTTTTAAAAAATTGGGGTTTAAAGGGTTTTAAGAATATTTAGTTGTTTTAGGGGATTATTATAGGTTTTTACAGTTGTAGGGGTTTTTAGTGTTTTAGGGTCTATTTTCATTTTTTTCATTTTTAAGTTTTTATGGGTTTTAATTGTTCATAGGTTTTAATGGTTTTCATATGGTTTTTAGAATTTTTAGGTTTTTTTTTATTTTTTATGGATTTTTAGAGATTTTTCAGGATTTTAATTTATTTTTATGGGATTATAGGGTGTTTATGGTTATTAGTGTTTTTGAATTTATTAAGGTGTTTTATGTATATTAGGTTATTAGGGATTTCATAGGGGTTTATAGGGTTTTTATGCATAAAAGTAGTTTTATGGACTTTTAGAATTTTATGTTTTTATATAATTTTTATGGTTTTTTGATTGATTTTTGGGTTTTTAGGGTTTTATGATTTTTTTAGGATTTTTTTTATTTTTTCTATTTTTAGGGTTTTTAAAGTTTTTTTAGCATTTTTACGGGTATAATCGGTTTTCATAGTTTTTAGTGGGTTTTGGTTTTTTTAAATTTTTAGTGGATTTATGGATTTAAGGGTTCTCATCAATTTTGTGGTTTTTAAGGGTGTTATGAGTTTTTAGGTTTTTAAGGATTTTTAGGATTTCATAGGTATTTAAGAGGAGTTTTTTAAATATTTATTGGTTTTTAGGATTTTTAAATTTTTTTATTGTTTTAGATATTTTTATTGTTTTAGGTTATTTACTATTTTTAGTATAGTTTAGGGTTTCTGACATTTTATGTTTTTAGGGGTTTTATGTGTTTTTAGGTTATTAATGTTTTCTTAATGTTTTTATTATTATTGGGGTTTTTAATTTTTTAGGGATTTATAGGTATTTTTTAGGATTTTTATTTTTTCAAGTATGTTAAGGTTTTGTGGGTTTTAGGTTTTTTAGGGGATTTTGGATTTTTATGGGTTTTTATAGGATTTTTGGGTTTTTTTTGAAATTTTTCATGTTTTTTAGGTTTTGAAGAGTTTTTAAATATTTTGGGGTTCAAAGGGTTTTATTGATATTTTAATTATTTTTTGTGTTTTATAGGTTTTTAATGGTTTTAAAGATATTAGTATTTTTTTATGGTTTGTTGGTTTTTCAGGGTCTTTTTTGGGTTTCTAGTGTTTTTTGGTTTTTTATGGGTTTTAATTGTTTTAATTTTTTACGTTTCTCGTAGTGTTTTCATGATTTTAAGTGTTTTTATGTTTTTTGGGATTTTAACGTATGTTTATGAATTTTTTCGTTTTTATGGTTCTTAGGGATTTGAGGATTTTGGGTTTTTAAAGTTTTTTTATGTTCTTGGGGATCTTATCATTTTTTAGTTCTTTAGGGGTTTAAGGTGTCTTAAGGTTTTCATTGTTTTCTTAAGGGGTTTTAGGGGTTTTAGGTTTTTTATGTTTTTAGTGATTTTAGTGATTTTTTTAATTTTTATGGTTTCTAGGGATTTTATAATTTTTTGGGGGTTTGAGGGTGGTATTTTTGATTTTATGGGGTTTTAAAGGGTTTTTAGAGTTTTTAATATTTTTAGGGGTTAAAGGGTTTTTTTAATTTTTTTAATCGGGTTTTGGGGGTTTTGTGGGGTTTTATTTTTTTAAAGTTTTAGTGGTTTTTATGGGGTTTAGGGGTTTAATATTATTTATGGTATTTTATAGTTTTTAAGGAATTTAGATTTTTTCGGTTTCTAGGGGTTTTATGTGTTTTTAGATTTTTAACGGTTTCTTAGTGTTTTATAGGGTTTTTTGGGATTTTTACATTTTTATGGATATTTAGTGATTTTTTAGTATTTTTATGGTTTTAGAGTTCATAGGGTTTTTTAGGTTTTAGGGTTTTTAGGGTTTTTATCATTTTTAGGTTTTTATGTTTTTTAAATGTTTTTTGAATTTTAATATTTTCTTAGTGTTTTTAGAAAATTTTACATCTTTATGGATTCTTAGGGATTTATATATATTTTTATCATTTTTAGGGTTTTAGGGATTTAAATTTTTTAAGGGTTTTTATATATTTTTGGGTTATTTACTGTTAAATTGACATTTATTGGGGGTTTTAAGGGTTTTTATAGTTTATTAACACTTTTAGGGGTTTAAAGGCTTTTGGAGTTTTTATTGGTTTTTAGGGTTTTATGGGTTTTAATGGGGTATTATGTTTTTTGTCTTTTCTGGTGTTTTATGTGTTTTTTGGTTTTTAAGGTTTTCTTATGGTTTTTCAGGTGTTCTTAGGGTTTTTATGTTTTTATGGATTTTATACATTTTTTATATTTTTATTGTTTTTAGGGTTTTATGGGATTTTGGAGTTTTTTATTATTTTTACTGTTTTTAGGGTTTTGACATTTTATATTTTTTTAGGCTATTAAGGTATTTTATGGTTCTTATGGTTTTCATTGGGGTTTTTTAGGTTTTTGGGTTTTTTTATGTTTTTAGGGATTTTTTTGGCCTTTTAGTATTTTTATGGGTTTAAGGGGTTTTAGGTATTTTCTGGGTTATAGGGTTTGTGGGATTTTGGAGGGTTTAAATGGGCTTTTGGGTTTTCAGTCTTTTTTTAGTTTTATAGGGATTTAGGTTTTTTTAATTTTTTTTTAAAATTTATTATGGTATTGAATGGTTTTCAGAGTTTTTAGTGGTTTTTTAGTTGTAATGGTTTTTAGGGGTTTTTAAGGTTTTAGTGGGTTTAATGGTTTTTAGATGTTTTGCGGATTTTAGTGAATTTTTTGGGTTTTTATATTTTTTAGTGATTTCTAGGTTTTTTAGGGATTTTATGTGTTTTTAGGTATTTCTAGTTTGTTGAGGGTTTGCATATTTTTTTTATTTTTTTTATTTTTTTAGGGGTTTGACGGATTTTTAGGATTTCTATGTTTCTAAGGGGTCATAAGTATTTTATGTGCTTTTAGGGGTTTTAGTGGTTTAGGGTTTCTAGGGTTTTAAACGTTTTTAGGTTTTTTGGGGTTTTAATTATTTTATGGGGTTTAATGTTTTCTTAGTGGTTTTTTGCATTTATAATGCTTTTTATTTGTTTATGTATTTTTTAAAAAAATTATCGTTTTTTGGAGTTTTAGGGATTTTTTGGGGTTTGAGGATTTTTAGGGGTTCTAATGTTTTTTTTGAGGTTTTAGGGATCTTTTTGAATTTCTTTGGAGTTTTACAGGTATTTAGAGTTTTTATTATTTTTATGGGTTTAAATGGGCTTTTTTGTTTGTAGTTGTTTTTTATTTTTTATGGATTTTTCGGATTTTTTAAGGTTTTGAGGGTGTGTAATGGTTTATATTGTTTCTAGAGGTTTTAGGGTTTTTAATTTTTTTTGTTTTTTAGGGGTACTAAGTGATTTAAGGTTTTTTTTTGTTTTTTAAGGGGTTTTTGGTTTTTTAATGTTTATAATTTTTTATGGACATTTTAGGATTTCTATGGTTTTTAGGGTTGTTAGGTATTTTGATGGGTTTTGAGGTTTTTAGAGGTTTTAGTGTTTTAGCATTTTTAGCATTTTTTAGGTTTCTAGGTGTGTTAAGAGTGTTTCATTTTTTAATATTTTCTTACTATTTTTTCGAGTATTTAGGGTTTTTGATGTTTTTAGGGATTGTTAGGGATTTTTTGGATTTTTATTGTTTTTTAGGGATTTTAGAAAATTTGAGGGTTTTTAAGGTTTTTTTGGTTTTTTGGGGGTTTAGGAATTTTTTGTGTTTTTAGGGTTTTTAACGTTTTTTGTAATTTTTTATAATTTTTATGTGTTTAATTGTTTTTTATATTTTTCTGGGTTTTAGGGGTTTATGGGTTTTTATATTTTTAGTTGTTTTAGGGGTTTTATGGTATTTCAGGTATTTTTAAGGTTTTATGGGGTTTAGGTTTTTTAGTGGTTTTTCGTGTTTTAGGTTTTTAATAATTTCTTATTGTTTTTATCGGTTTTTAGGGTTTCATACATTTTTGGGACTTTTAGGGTTTTATTTGGATTTTTATGTACTTTTATTATTTTTAAGGATTTTAAGTCTTTTAATGTATTTTTAAATCTTTTAAATGATTTTTGATATTTATCAGGTTAAAGTATTTTTATGTTTTTAAGGTTTTCAAAGGGGTTTTTAGGGGTTTTGGGGTTTTTTAGATTTTTTTTTGTATTTTTAGGGGGGTTTATGATTTTTATGCTTTTTTGGGTTTTAGGGATATTGGGGGATTTTAGGGTTTTTCGGGTTCATAGAATTTTTTTTGATATTTTTTGTTTTACGTTTTATTTATATTAGGGATTTTAAGGTTATTGGAGTTTTTTTATATTTTTAGTGGTTTGAAAGGGTTTTTAGAGGTTGTCATGGTTTTTAGAGTTTTGCAGGTTTTTATGATATTTATGGTTATTATGGATTTTAGGGTTTTAGGTGGTTTTAGTGGTTTTAGGGACTTTTAGTGGTTTTAGGGTTTTCAGAGTTTTTTTAGGTTTCTAGGGGTTTTATGGTTTATAGGTTTATAAGGTATTTTTAGGGTTTTTTGTGTTTTTTATGGTTCTTTATGTTTTTAGGGATTTTTACGTCTTTTTGGATTCTTATAGTTTTTAGGGTTTCTAGTGATTTTCAATGTTTTTAGTGTTTTTTAAGATTTTTTTGGTATTTAGTGTTTTTATCATTTTTATTTTTTTAGGTTTTCTATGCAATTAGGTATTTTTTAGGATTTTCATGGTCTTTTAGGGTTTTCATGGATTTTCAATGTTTTTATGCATGTTTTTATATTTTATTTATTTTAACAGTATTTAGAGTTTTGCGACATTTTTAGGGTTTTAAAGGTTTTTTTATAGTTGGTAATGGTTTTTAGGGTTTTTATTTTTTTAGGGGTTTTAATGTTTTTACTCGTTTTTATGGTTTTTAGGGGTTTTTAGGTTTTTAGGTTTTTAGGTTCTCTTTATTCTTTTTTTATGTTTTTAAAGTTTCTTATATTTTTTAGGGGTTTAAGTGTTTTTAGGTTTTTGAGGTTTTCCTAGAAGTTTTTAGGGTTTTTAGGGTTTTTAAAGATTTTATCGATATTTTGGAATGTTTAGGACTTTTATGGTTTTTATAGTTGATAGGGATTTGAGGTGTTTATTGGGTTTTTAGAATGTTAGGGTTATTTTTGGCTTTTAATATTTTTAGGGGGTTTGAGTTCTTTTTGGTATTTATGGTTTTATTATTGTTTTTTATAGATTTTTAGGTAATTTTATATTTTTATATATTTTAGGGATTTTTTAGGATTTTTATGGTTTTATAGGGTTTTTATCGATTTTGTGGGTTTTATTAGATTATTGGGTTTTTGGAGTTATTGAGGGTATAAATTTTTTTAAGTTGTTTTTAAGTATTTTATGGGTCTAAAGGGTTTTTAGTGTATTCAATGGTTTTTTCAGATTTTATGGTTTTTATGGGTTTTTTGGGTTTTAGGGGTTTTATGTTTTTAGGGTCTTTTTAGTTCTTTTAGTTTTTTCATCATTTGTTAGGATTTCAAGGGATTTTAAGAGTTTTTAGGTTTTAAGGATTTATTACTTTTTTTCATGGTTTCTAGGTATTCATATATTTTTATGGATTTTTTGGGGTTTTTTTAGGTTTTTAGGGTTTTAGGGATTTTGAGGGGTTTCGGGGGTTTTATGGGTTTTATGTTTTTTTTAATTTTTTCATAATATTTAAAGGGTTTTTTAGGCTTTTTATGTTCTTAGGGATTTTATGGATTTTTTATGATTGTATAGAATTTAGGGTTTTTTGGGAAATCGATGGGTTTTATGAATTTTTTAGGGTTTTATGGGTTTTTAGTACATTTAGTTTTTTTATGGTTTTTACGGGTTTAAGGGTTTGTTATATTTTTTGTTTTTTTAAGGTTTTTTAAATTTTTTTAGTTTTTAGGTGTCTAAATTATTTTTAGTGGTTTTTAGGTTTTTAGGGGGATTTATGGATTTTACAGTTTTTGGGGTTTATGGGTTTTAGGTCTTGTGGAGGTTTTAGTGTCTTTATAGGGTCTTTCAGTGTTATTATAATTTTTATTTTTTAAGGTTTTACATGATTTTAGATTTTTATGTCTTTCTTAGTGTTTTTTACCTTTTTAGGGTTTTTAGGGCATTTTTGGTATTTTTATGTTTTTATGGTTTTTATGGATATTGAGGTCTCTATAATTTTTATGGTTTTTAGGGTTTTTAGGGTTTTATCATTTTTAGTGTTATTTTATTTTTAGTGTTTTTATTGTTTTTTATGTGTTATTAGTGGTTTTGGGGTTTTTTAGATTTTTAGGGACTTCTAGTGATTTTTTAGGATTTTATGGTTTTAAGGGATTTTCAGGGTTTTAAGGGTTTCTAGGGATTTAGGTTTTCATTATATTTGGGTTTTTTGATGATTTTTATGATTTTTTGAAATTTTTAATCATTTTTAGCTGTTTAATGGGTTTGAGAGTTTTTTAGGGTTTTATGGAGTTCTGGGTTTTTAAATGTTTTAGGGGTTTTTTATGGATTTTAGGTTTTTTAGGATTTTACGGTCTATAAAGGGTTTTGAGGGTGTTTATAACTTTTTATGTATTTAGGGGTTTTATGTGATTTTAGGTTTTTAAGGATTTCTTATGTTTTTAGGGGTTTTATGGGAATTTATATTTTTGGGATTTCTATGACTTTCTTAGAATTTTTATGAATTTTTAGTGTTTTTAGGGATTTTGAGGGGTTTAGGGGTTTTAATGTTTTTTGGTTTTTTGGGGTTTTAAGTGTTTTTATGTTTGTATGGTTTTCTTAGGGTTGCGTAGGGGTTTTATGGGATTTTTTATTTTTAGGGATTTCAAGGGATTTTATAAAATTTTTATGGTTTTTCGGGTTTTTAGGGATTTTGTGGGGTTTTAGGGTTCTATAGTTTTTTGTAAATTTTTATGGTTTTTAAGATATTATAAACTATTTTTATAATTTTTGGGGTTTAAAATAGTTTTGAGAGTTTTTCGTGTGGTTCTAGGGTTTTTATGGGTTTTTAGGGTTTTAAGGGTTTTAAGGGTTTTTTTAATTTTAGGGGTTTCTGGGTTTTTGGGGTTTTTTTATATGTTTTTTTTGCGTTTTTTTTTTCATTTTTTAGGTTTTTAGGGGTTTTAAGGATTTTTTTGGGTTTTTACATATTTAGAATTTTTTGTATTTTTAAGGTTTTATATGGCTTTTTTTGCTTTTTATGGGATTTGAGGGGTTTTAGTGTTTTTTGGATTTTTAGCATTTTTAGGTTTTTTGTTGTTTAAGTGATCTTTTGTAATGTTTTATTTGTTTTTTTCCATTGTTTTTTGGGTTTTATTATGCTCTAAGGGATTTTTATTGATTTTTTTTGGGTTTTAGGGTGTTTAGGAATTATCAGGGGTTTAGGGTTTTTTGGATTTTCTGATGTTTGTTTTGTTTTTATTATTTATTATATTTTTAATGTTTTTAGTTGTTTAATGTGTCGTTATTTTTTTAGTGGGTTTTTAGGGTTTTAAATGGTTTTATGAGTATTAAAGGTTTTTTGGAATTTTTATGGTTTCTAGGGGTTTCTAGGGTTTTTAGGACATTTTAGGGTTTTGGGGGTTTTTTTTTTGTGTTTTTAGGGATTTTAAGTGTATTTAGGGAATTTGATGGATTTTGGGTTTTTTAGAGTATTTTTGGTTTTTTGTTATTTTACGTGTATTAAGGCTTTTATTATTTTCTTAGGTTGGGGGGGGGGGTTAATTTTTTGTAATTTTATGTATTTTTTAGGATCTTTATGGTCTATTTGGGGTTTTATGGCTTTTGAAGTGTTTTAGGGTTTTTATGGGTTTTTAAAGTTTCTTATCATCTTAATGGGTTTAATGGGTTTTTAGAGTTTTTAGTGTTTTTATATAGTTTTTTGGGTTTTTAGGATTTTATAGATTGTATGGTTTTTAGGGGTTTTAGAATATTTGAGGGTTTATGTGTTCGTAGGTTTTTATGGTGTTGTTACAGTATTTTTGGGCTTTAGGTGATTAAGTGATTTTTTTTTGTTTTTAAAATGTATATAGGTTTTTTATAGATTTCTTGGGGGTTTTATTCTTTTATAAATATTTAGGTATTTTTTTATGTTTTTTGTGGGTTTTTGGGGGTTCTTGGATTTTGAGTATTTTTAGGGCGCTTTATGGTTTTTATGGATTTTTGGATTTTTAGAGGGTTTAAGTGTTTTTTGGATTTTTAAGGTTTTTCTAGGATTATTCAAGGTTTTTTGGGGTTTTTTGTTTTTTTGGTAATTTAGGGAT
Organism: Viscum album; assembly: GCA_963277665.1. Taxonomy (NCBI): domain Eukaryota; kingdom Viridiplantae; phylum Streptophyta; class Magnoliopsida; order Santalales; family Viscaceae; genus Viscum; species Viscum album. The sequence continues at coordinate 24,083 of CAUJRU010002697.1, forward strand.
TTTTTATAATTTTTATGACTTTTTAGGATCGTTGGGGATTTGGGGGGGTTATTTTTATGGTTTTTTGGATTCATAAGGGGTTTCTGAGTTTTTTTTTGGTTTTAATGTTTTTTTGGACATTTTAACATTTTTAGGGGTTTAAAGGGTTTTTATTGGTTCTTTAGGATTTTTATTGGGTTTTAGTGGGTTTTAATGTATTTTGGGTTTTTAATTGTTTTAGGGTTTTTGAGACTTTTTAGGGTTTTAGGGATTTTAGGGTTTACAAGTTTGTAAGGGATCTAATTTTTTTTAGTTTTTAAAGATTTTCTAGTGTTTTTTAGTGTTTTTAGTTTTTTTATGTTTTTAGAAATATTGATGGATTTTTTGGGATTTTTATATATTTTTAGTGTTTTTAGGGATTTTAATCATTTTTTGGATTTTTAGGGTTTTTATCATTTTTAGGTTTTTTGGGGTTTATTTGTTTATAGGTTTGTAAGGTCCTGAAAAATCTATAGAAGGGAAGGAAAATACTCCCTTAAAATATGTAGAAGAATCTACTCAATCATCATCAATAATTTAGGGAAGATATGAAGAATGTTCAGTAGAAATGGTAAAGGACCTAACCAGTCAGCGTACCGGTACATCATCAGTGGTACGCAGCCAGTTCGGCGAACCGACCTCCTGCGAACACTCTCATTCTTGAAACGGAGGTGGCGCTCCTATGCGGGCATGAACCAAATGGTCGATGAGTGAAGCCGGACCAGTCCACAGTCACAAACCGCACCAGCCGTGAACCTGGCTGACCGTCCCCCCACCGTGCACCGTGTCATTCTCGAAACTGAGGTGGAGTCCTACACGACTACGAAGCACCCCCCGTGACTATGTTGGTTTGTAGGTGATGTGCATTCAATATACCCTACGAAACATGGGTTGACTAAATCATTTGTAGGCTGGGTTTTCTATCATGGTCCTCTGCAAAAGGTGCCGCATGACCATAGATACAACCCCCCCCCCTCTATAAAAGAACATCATGGGGGAGAGGAAAGGGATTAGATTTTTAGAAGATCAGATTCTTGGAGATCGACTCTTTGAAGGAAGGCATCTGACTTTTAGAGAAGGAAGAGGCTTTCGAGAGCTTAGGATTTTTTTGTACTCCAAAGTTCTGATTCATGTACCAGCAACAGGTATAAACTAGGGAAGAATTGTTATGAACAGAAGAACACATAAATAAATTAGTAAACAGATAACTTAAAATTGGTGAACCACGAACCACAGCCCCTACGAGTATGCACTCCCCGCAAACCAGGTAGCCCATGCCCCTTCTTCAATCCAGCACACCGCGTAGCACCCTCTTACACAGGCAAAGACCTGACCAATGCTTCCCCTGGTCATTGTCGCTCAAGCAGACTCTAGCGCCATGTCCAAATTTGGTACGCAGACCAAGCCCAAAGCCACATACCACTCTGGTACATGGGATGCCCCTTATCCAACGTACCACACTGGTACAAGGATGGCCTCTCCATCTACATAACACTTACCTACGCGAAGGGAACCACGCCTCATATGGCTATATGGTCTTCCATGGCCTTCGGTGTTTCCATCCCCCGAGTCAGATAAGGCCCTTCCAATTCATTCCAATCATAAAGAATCCCTTCAGTAGCCTATCCATCAGCACCAAGCCAAGGCCTCTCCCAAAGACACTGGGCCAGCATGCTAAAACCTTCAGGACCATTAGTGCACCCTCCTAAGTTCACATACCCATGGTAGGCAGAGACAAACGGGTTACCCCATCCCTTGAATAGACATATGAGTCATTCTTGGGTTCACATTCCCATGGTAGTACAAAGTCCAAGCCCGAGAGCTCTTTTGTGCCTCTCCACTCTTCAGGATTGAGGGATACTGCTTGCTTTTCCATTCAATGAGCGCTAGCAGTGAGCACTTTCTCCCTCCGCTGAAGAGAGTAACAAGGCATCCCTTCGGGAGTAATCCCCACACCATCATCGTCGAATGATAATAGTATTTCCCCTTCCATCCGGGAAGTTTCATTTCTATGTGCCCTCCACTGTCATACCATGGCCTCTACTGATGCAACTTCTACCCTTGTTCCCTCCTCGACACTAGAGGGAATGAAAGTGTCATGGTCTCGACCCTCTCCCTTTGCCATCATCTTCCACATCTCTCCTTAGTAAGGAACAAGTTTAAGGCTTGCCGAATCTTTCACATTATTTTGTTTATCACACCTAGCATGACTCACATGGGCATAGAGATTTGTGATGGTCTCGGTGTTCATACAACAACGGCGGTAGAACACACTATGTGGGGTTTGATCCCTACCTCCTAAGTAGGGTACGCGGGACATCTCCCTGAGGTTCAATCACTACTCGGGCCACCGACCACATGTAAGCCCCAACAATATCCCAACATGGGCTGCCAATCACAACCATGATAGGAAACTATCATGCGTAAGCCCTGAACATCCTGAACTACGTACACTTTGATTCCCAACCAATTGGGATATGTAGGAAACCTCCCTGAGGAACAAGCCCAACATCCAAGTCTGATACCCATTTATCCTTATCTGACTGTGTCCTCATGCCCCTAGAAGGACCATACCCGAGCCCAGGAAATCATTTTCCCTTGGGTCCTCTTGGCTGCTTCGTCGTAAGTCCTACACTAACCTTGACTAGGAACATGTCACCTAGACATCATTTCCACATGATGCTAAACTACACGGTTGGGTCCTTGTCACATGACCATCAAAGGTGATGTGTCCCATCAAGTGGAACCGAACTATGTGGATTCTAATTCCTTTCACAGAGATAGGTTGGAAGCTCGTATTATGGGTTCGATCCACACGCTTAAGTCACTCTCTTTCCCCATAGATGACAATAAACTCTAGAGCACCCAATTATAAGGCTTGAAACCAGAGCTCTCTAGAAAAACTCAAACATCCCAAGAATCGCTAATCTAATGAGAAATGGTAAACCATGGACGTAGACCGTTATGAATCTCTATGTATACTTGAGACTTACAACCCAGGGGTAATATATGGATACTATGCTTGGGGATAAACCAAATATTTGAGAACATATGAACACGTATTAAATCTATAAGAGAGTCCCAAAATAGGCAATAATTCCTCTTAAAAGGGTGAGATGAGCTGGAATTACCATCCTATCGACCAATGTGAGTTATTAAGTGTTATTGGCCATATTACCCAACGAGTGCCTGCCTTTGGAAAGCAGGTCCATGGATTTTTGGATACAAGAATCTTTGGGAATTTCTGGCTCTGCGAATAAACCTGTTGGAGACCAGGCGAAGCCACGAAGATAGGGAACCTGATAGAAACAATTAAATAGCACCGACTCCCTTTAATCGGACCCAGGAACAGATCACATCCCATTCACTGCGAAACAGAAATTGTGAACCCAACGTGAATATTTAACCAGCATGATAGATTTCCCTAATCTGAAAATCTCTATAACAATAAATGGATGATTAATATCTGACGGGCCATTTTTTTGTTCCCCAACCAAAAAAAATGGACCTGTCTGAGATCCTTCAACTGAGGTGGTGAAATAATACCACTTCACACCCCCTTTCATGCTCAAAAGTAGGTCTATGCAAGGTCATTAATTATGTATGGGATTATGAGATTCTACGATGATGGGTTTTTCTGATTGTATTTTCAAATGTTTTACACATATGAAGTAGAGATTTCTTTAATCCAATGTCATCGCAAAGGAATTCACATACACGCATGATGATCAAGATGTAGAGTGGGCCTCTCAATTGGTAGAGGACCCCATCGCCCACACATCATCTTCAACGTTAGGTCTTGGATGCACTGAACTAAGAATACCCGCTGAATGGTTCTCTTTTAACTGTGGAGATGGATATGTACACCCTCTAGTCAGCTAAGTCCCAAAAGCCTCTTGCCTAATAGAAACTGAGGGAGAAGATCCATGTGGTCCCTATAGCTATCTCAAACCATTTTGGGAGCCTGTACCCAGAATGAGAAAATTAATACCTTTGTTATCTTAAGGAGGTGGATGAGGTCAATGTTGATGACATCATCCCTATTGAAAGGGGGTTCCGCTCCAAGGCCCCTGCAAAAGACGCCACCGCAACTACACCACAACCTCGTATCCTCACCCTGAAGAGGATACCAGCCCGAGGATCCATTCCCATGCTCCTCGAGATCCATCCCCTCAGAATACCCTCCTAATATGGAAAACATAAAACCAGGAATAGATCATTACCCTTGTTCCTATGGAAGAACTCTTCTGCTCAAACATGGAGACATACCATGGAGAGTCCCGCACACCTATCTTCTCTTTCAAACCCACCATCCTAACATGGAAGCAACATATGATCATTCCCACATCCCCACTGAGAATCATTAAGCATGTCACCCATATAGGATGGAACCTACCTGGTAGGTGCCTCTCCCTACTAGGGATCATGAATCCCACCGACTAGATGTGGTGGAAATCCAGTTCCTGTAGGGCCAGCTCCTCATAGATGCTCCTGATTGCCCGACATCCCAATATGGTTGAGATCAATAGGCAGGCATGTCTCCCTGCCAACAGAGACCAACAACTTGATATGGTAGGACACCAAAATATGAGGAGCCAGCTCCCTACAGATGAAAGTAATTTTTTTCATCTTGATGTGGTGGGAAATGGAGAAGTAAGCTGGCATATCCCAATACAGAGGTAGGCTCGTTCACCAACCCCAACACAGGATAATCGTCAGTATCCACTGACCAATGGAGGACCAGAGCATGAAATTCCTACTCAAAAAGTATAATGGTACTTCATACCCATTCCAGCCAAGGATGTCTCTCTAAATATCCTGGAAATGATGGAGGAGCAGGTATATAACCATATCATATCTTTCAGACTTTCAATAATGTAATTTCATCGGCAGCAATAACAAGGACTGAGGCCCGTGAACCCATCTCCCCAATTGAGTTGACTCATCTAAGAGATGAGATAGCCACCTTAGAGTAGATGTGCATCCCTGATTCCACCCCAGAGTGTCGTCAGTTATATCCCGCAATACAAGGGCAACCAAATCAAGAATACTCACTTGTTCTAACTGGGGGACACTGGTCCATCATGGTAGATGCCTCAGGGCAGGAATATATCCCATCCAAAACTAAATATGATTTTTGATGTATCCCAGTAGAATCACATGACCCAATTAAATAGGGACCCAGAGGTGACGGTCATTATCAACATCAGATTGTCCCTTTTGCCCACAAGGGAGTGCCCCGAATGCGCCGGAGGCAGATGAAAAATAAAGAGTTGGTCCATGATTCCACTATGCATGAAGCTGGGGTTCTCAACGCTACCAAACATGTCTAAAAGGCTAGGAATCTGGCCAACCCATTACCATACTATTGGAGCAGTAGTAACAGTTGTGAAGGTCCTCCCTGCAATGTTGCTACCAGCATCTCTGAAGGTCCTTCCTAGAGAACCTATTAGGGCCTCCCTCATGGGCATATAACGATCGATCATGATATTTCCTTTTTGATACGAGTCATGGAATCCCTGTGCATAACCATAATATTGAGCATCAATATGGTCCCCCACTTGCTGCAGTCCCCCCTAATAGTCCCCCCCAGGGTATACACTGCAAACACTCTCCGTGTAGTGAGACCACAGATTATGATAGAATTCCTTTCCATCATTGTCGCAATTGTGGACGTCCTCCCCATAGTGACATCTCATCATGAGAAGAAGGTCCTCCCCTTGTCGCGGCCCACCATGAAGGTCCTTCTCGGGGGTTACATAGCAATGATATTTCACGCAGCCAAGAATTAGATTAGGGTGGTTGCCTTCACCACTGTAATAGCGGAGGTCCTCCTTGCGGAGACATCAATCAACAAGAAGGACCTCCCCTCATTTGGGTCTGTTTTGAAGGCCCTCCCAAGGGTGTAACCTACAGATATTCTCCCTATGACAGCTATGATGGTGGTCCTCTCCATCACGGCAGCTATGATGGTAGTCCTCTCCATCATTGCTGCCATTGCGAAGGTCCTCCCTATAATGGCCTTAAGCAACAAGAAGGTACTCCCCTTGTAGTAGTGTGTCCTGAAGGCCCTCCCAAGGATCCACATCAAACATCAAACAATGATGTTCATCCTCACCATGATGGAAGTTGTTGTAAAGGCCCTCCCTGCAATGACACTATGAATCCAGAAGGTCCTCCCCTTGTTGCAGTTCACCTTGAAGATCCTCCCCAGGGTACACACTGCAAACGTTCTCTATGTAGTGAGGAATATGGTGGAAATGGTAGTCCTCTCCATTATAGCATAGATAGAAGAGGTTGTCCCCTCAAAGACTTCAAGCAACAAGAAGGACCTACCCTTATTGTGGTACATTCTGAAGTCCCTCTCTAGGGTGTACCCCAAAGGTTTTCTCCTTGCAACAGCAATGGTGGTAGTCCTTACCACCATGACAGCCATTGAGAAGGCCCTTCCTGCAATGGCCTTGAACAGCAAGAAGGTCCTCCTCTTGCTGTAGTCCACTATGAATGTCCTCCCCAGGGTATGCACTACAGAATTATTTTTAGCAGTCAGACTTCAAACTTCGATGGTAGTCCCCACCACTACAGCGCCAACTACGGAGGTCCTCCCTATGGTGACATATCATATCGACATAAAGGTCCTCCCCCTGCCTAATCAAGTATAGAAAATACCTCCTTTTTTGAGGAACTCAGAGGTAGGGGATCAAGCATGTGAGATTCCAAATCAACTATCAACGACATCCTTCTTCAATAAGAAGATGGTTCCGAACCACGTTCATCCTCTGAGCCACCCTAGAGCCACCCACATAACAATTTGATCCCAAACATCCCCGAAACCACTGATCATACTATCACGAAGCATCTCAGCTGGGCTGATCATGTAGAGGAATCGCTGGCAGAGGCACATACAAATGTCTTGCACCTGAGGAAATGGCTCTCTAGGGATGATATACCAGTAATGTTTTATCCCACAACCACCTATCAGTTAAATATAACTAGAGAGTTGTTAGAAGGGAGTGTACATGACATCCATTCCAATATTTGTACAATCCTTCTCTTGTTTAAATTAAACTTCCAACCATATAAATGGTATGTGGATCATTTCAAGACAATAGGAGATTTCATGTGTCACATTGACCTGGAATCCCTTCCTTTGGCACGATGATCATGATCAGAGAGGTGAAAAAGGGGCCTAGAATTAACTAGCCTCCTTGCACTGCAAAAAATGCATCACATTATTGATGACAGTTTGACGGAAGTTCATATCTAAATATGAGGAGAACATGGGGCTCTTAATTTCACTACACTTCTCATCCCACAGAACTCGTTCGGTGTAAGGCCTTGCAATTCCATCACTTCATGACTGCAATCAAATGAAGTCCCTATTCATGAGAGGTGACACACCCAACAGAAACAAGCCTTGAGTAAGTCTCAAAATCATCAAGCACGATGAGAGTGATCCATTCACAAAATCCTGAATCAGGATACCAAAAACATTTGACAGAATTCTCGCCTAAGAAAATCCAATTAGCGATTAGTTCTTTCCTCCCCATAGGGAATTAATTCATAGGTGAACTCGACACCAGGTCTACCTCACCCTCAAATTGGAGCACATGAGATCAGGAAGGAAGCGATAGAAATATCAGCAACCACAATACGGGACTAACCCCAACCTATAGGGCTAGGGGAATTTTCAATAAAAAATTCCCTGTAAGACATACAAAAATGGGAAGAGGTGCAGCACCCAAGGAACGAAGAAAACCCTAGCCCTAGGGCTGGTGAGTTTTTACCTCAAAAACTTCCTTCCCCACGAGAAATCAATATTCTCTTGTTTGGGGAGGATAGTTAGAATTGGAGGTTACTATCTAATCCCGTCCTTTGAAACATCATTCCCTCCAAGAGGGAGGCATGCCATACGGTCGCACCAAGGATCCTTCCACGTCACCCTTCATCAAGAGACCTGACGACAATCCCAAGATAGAAGGGGAAAACCAGTAAGAGGCATGAAAGGTCTTCTTCCTACCTGGAAGATGACACATCCTCCACCCTATTTTATGCATCTGTCAATATCGTGGATGTTAACCCCACAGATGACACTGAAGATGATGAAAATATAGATTGATCGGGAGAATATGGTTCTGTTTAAGTTGTAACTCACAATGATCCAGTAGGTGTGCACTCCCAGAACCAGAGGACCACCCTGAACTTGGTCGCTCCTAAATATTCTCCACCACTTCCCCCATGAGTCGCTAATAGAGATAGGAACAAAGACCAAATTTTCCTCAAACTGCATCCTTCTCTCATCACAAACGAGCCTCCCACACTCAAAGAGAGGTTTTCTCGGTAGGAGGAGGAAATGAAGGAATTAAGGTGGATTAATGATGATCTACTCTAGAGGAACTGTCTAGCCAAATACGTTCCCCAAGATGAGTCATAGCACACACTCACGACAAGTGCACCTCAACAACAATGGTTTTCCCCAGCAAAGGAAACAAAGTCAAGGCCCCCACCCAGCATGGCACCTGGCCCGTCCAACTACTAGAACATGGATTCAGAATCATACCAAGACTTCCCTCCACTCAGGAAGTAACCAGAGTGAGTACATCTAAATCATTTGAAGGTACCCTCGATGACATATGCGCCTTAGGTACCGGATAAGGTAGCTCCTCCTGTAGTAGTGCAGGATATACCCATTTGGGATCAGGTCTAATAGGATGTAAACGAGGGTCTCACCAACACCATTGATGCACAAACATCTCAATTGGAAGGAATGGAAGACTATCATGCTTCGATACTGCCAGAGCGAAGGCCTTACCCAAACTGGGTGAGCAACATGCCACCTCCACCATATTTTGGGAGCCCTGTATTCCCTATATTCAATGGATAAGGTGACCAGGAACAACATTTGATTCGCTACATGTCTTATTGAGACCCTATGATGGGATCTCTAGAACAACAATAAGTAGTGAAAGCCAGATGCTTCTTATGAACCATACAAGTTATGGCCATCGTCTTGTATACAGGTTTTCCATCTTAGTCAATAAAAGGATGGGAGGATATTTGGAAAAAATTTATGTTCCACTTTAGCTCAATGTTTCCCAACACAATAGTTAGCGACCTCATGAATTGAAATGAGAGGGAGAACGAGCAGGTCTCAGACTTCATTTCCAGATGGAAGGGTCTGACCTACTCTTTGAACATTCCACAACCCCAGGATGAGATGCCTGCTATATGAATCGACAACCTCCAACATGAGCTGCGTACACCACTCATAAAAATGAAATTCACCACCGGATTACGAGATCTCTCTGATATTGCCCTAAGAATCGAAGACTCCTTAGTGGACTAACATCAAGTCCATAATATCCTCACAGGCTCGTACAAAGAGTGAAGTTAGAGCTGAAACGTCCTCTGTCATACTCAATCGAGCCCCCACACATACTCCCCCACCTAGGGCTCTTCTTAATCCCCAAGGGCCTCCTACGTATCAACGACCACCTCTTCCCTGGTGAGATGATCACAGAGGAACTAGGAAAAACTAATTTGAGGAACTAAGGAATAGATTTTACTCTTTTAGAGAGGAACAAGTCTAAAACTATTTCATAGCCGCCATAAATTACAACTTGCACCACTTACCTGAGCCAATATAGCCTGAAGAATTCATTCTTGAAAACTGACCAGATTATTTTCCCTACTATCGGTTGTTGGGACAAAATATTCAAGAATGTTTAGTCTTCAAAGAACACCTACAAAGGATGGTGGACTTGGGGTGGGTCAAGTTTAGACTGCCCCCGACAAACACAACATATGTTTTTTCACCGAATCAGATGAGGGGAAGGAGTAGCAGAAGGTCGTTAGAAAATGGGAGAATAAATTTGATAGTTAGATGACTCGGAAGATGGTCAACCGAGATCATGGAATACTATGAGATCAATTACTACATCCGATTGTGCTGCCAACAGATCCTAATGCAATGTAGCTATCATCCTCTACCTCAAAACCCTCCATAATCTGGTTATCTAGGCATAATTATAGTGGGAATAAACATGTACAAGAGGAGCAGTCTATGACAGGAAAAAATCTATCCTTGACACTTTCAGATTTCATGCCCTCAGACATGACACAACGGGCACTGACCCGCCAAATGACACCATTAGAGGTAGCCAACTAGGTTAATCTATCATCGAATGAGGAACAAATCTTTGGTTCTATCAACATCGTCCATTTAATGGAACCATTCTCTAATAAAGAATAGGGTTATGAACCTGATTTCCTGACAACCGGTCAGGGGACTGGAAGGAGAAATCGTAGAAGTAGAGGATACTAGGGTAGACATAGCCATGGAAAAAAACAACCCTACAGTAATACCCCGGCTCAAACCGTCAATATTGTAGAAACTTGAAAAAGAGCCCTTCAACGGACCTAGAAGGAGCGAGAAAATTCCCCTGCCTCCATGAGAAGCCACTATGGACCCATTATTCAGTGGTACCCTTCAGAGGAAGAGCAAGTGTATAGCTTCCCAGGTTGCACCAGTAAACTGACCAGGTCAGGTCCCAAGAACAGAGGAGCATCACCAACTATTTCCCCTGCGATTGGTCCCTCCTCATCTCATGATCCATCCCTTAACGTGCCCGTTAAAGAGCTCCCACAAATGGAGAAGCGCCGACCTTTGGAGAAAAAAGTATGATATCCTAAAATATTTGAACTCAGTACCATCCAAGCTATAAATCCTAGATGCCCTGAGTTTTTCAGGAGACTTCAGGGAGGCACTCACAGAAGCCCCGCTCAGCCCCCAGAAATTTCAAGAAAAAGTTTCTGCCGCAGAGATATATCAAATGGGGACTAGCATGGCGGAATATAATGTAGTGGATTCCTTCACCGATCAGGATGAATATTCCACCATTCAAGGACTCATCAATCCTATATATGTGTCTATCATGCTAAATGACATTGAATTCCCGAAAGTATTCATCAAAAATGACTCTGGAGTCAACCATCTCCCACTATGAACACTTAGTAGGTTGGGTTACAATGTGGACAATCTGACACCCTCAGCCATAGCTCTCTTGGGTTATGACAAGATAGAATAGAAGCTAATGGGACAAATCAATATCAGAACACATTTTGGTGACCTTTCAGCCCATTCAATGTTCCTAGTGGTTCGGTAAAACACGACATTCAACGCCATTTTAGTAAGTCCATATCTGCATCAACACATGGACATTCCTTCCTCCTACCACCTGTTTATCAAATATTGCGTCAATGGAAAAGGTTGGAAATTTTTTGCTGATAAGGACCATTTTGATATCTCCAAGTCGCATTACATCAATGCCAAATTTTACGAGAAAAAGGGGAAGACATCTGCAATCGATGGTATTGATTGTGTCTCTTCCCCAAACAATCTGGAAATGGTTCCTGATGACCCCCTCAAGCATCTCAGTGAAGAGTACATGATACCCATCAACCATGTTGAGATCAAGGATCTGAGTCCAAACATGTATTCATCTATTTTCATAATCTTTGTTGTGATAGTCGAGTCAGAAAACACAGAAGCAACTTCTAACCATCAATTTTAGGAAGAATACTTGACAATTTTGCCCACGCCCCATCCTTGGAATCTCAGGATATCCCTATCACACTCTCTGAAGCGGCATAAGGAAAAGACACATGTCACCCCCATGATTCTCCCTCTCTAGAGTTTTCATCACAAACAATTTAGTTAGAGGAAGTCGCTTCCGCCACAGAGCGCCCATGCGACATCTAGCCTCCGTGCTCTGGAGAGCCCACATCAAGAGATTTCTCCCCATTATAAGGGTAAGAGGAGGAATATTTGGGGGAATAATAGGAAGAGTATCTTAGAGATGCCCCTCCTGCATTCAAAGAAGGTATCTCTACCACTGTTGATGAACTCAGGGAAATAAACTTGGGTACCAAAGAAGACCTAAGGCCCACTCTCATTAGTGCATCCATGTATTCTGAGGAACAAGAGTTATATAACTTCTTATTGAGGTAGCATGGATATTTGTTTTTCCTAGAATTACCTATAAATTCTATTACTTGATCCTGAGGTGGCGACACACCACCTAGACCTTCCAGAAGATCATCGAGGCTATAAGCAAGTTACCAGAAGGACGCACCCCACACATACGGCCAAGATAGAGGCTGAAGTTGACAAGGTCGTCAAATAAGACATCATTCGGGAGGTCCAATATCTCATCTGTTTGGCCAAAATAATCCATATTAAAAAGAAGAATAGACATATCCACGTATGCATCAATTTTAGAGATCTCAATCGGCACTGCCCAAAAGATGATTTCCCGGCCCCGATAACCGAATTATTGATCGATGCGATGGCTAGATATGAGGATCTCTCCTTCATGGAAGGTTATTATGGATATAATCAAATAATAATGGACCAAGAATATGAATAATCCCCTATCTTCAGGCCCTCCAGGTAGTATTTTTCTACAAGTTCATGCCCTTTGGTCTGAAAAACGCAAGCTCCACATATCAACATGTTATGAATTGCGTTTTCAAACCATTATTGGGGAATTTTGTTGAATATTATGTTGATGACATGGTGGTCAAATCACGACCACACTCAGATCATCTGTAATACCTTGAAACCATATTGAGAAAACTTCGTCAACACAGCCTGAAGATGAACCCCTTGAAATGTGCAATCGATGTTACTTCAGGAAAATTTCTCAGCTTCGTTGTACACCATCATTGCATCAAAATTGACCCTAACAAAACAAAGGCTATAATTGGTATTCCACCTCCCCACAACCACACTAAGATGAGAGGACTCCAAGGACACTTGGTCTATATCAGGTGTTTTATAGCCAACCTTTCAAGAAAATGTATGCCCTTTAACATGTTGATGAAGACGGAAGTTACTTACCAATAAACAGATTATTTATAAGAGGCATTCGACAGCCTCAATTAGTACCTCTTGAGTCCACTAGTTCTCATGCCACCAGTTGAAGGAAGTCCACTTATCTTGTACATAATGGCCTTATATCAGTCACTAGGATCCTTCCTCATGTAGAAGAATGATTCCAGTAGTGAAAAAAAATTATTATCTCAGTCAAACCATGATTGATACTGACACCCGGTATTCAAATATCGAGAAGAGCTGTTTGGATCTCATCATTATGATCCAGAAGTTATGACATTATCTACAACATTGTGAAGTACATATGATCTCACACATTAATCCACTGAAGTACATCCTCATCCATCCAATACTGACCAAACGCCTATCCAGATGGGTAGTCGTCCTGCAACAGTTTGACATCCGTTTTGTGCCTTAGAAAGCTATCGAGGTCCAAACATTGGAAGATTTTCTAGCATATCATCCTTTGATAGAGACCTCCACATCAGACATCAAACTCCCCAAAAAATACATCTTCTCTATTCAAAAGGATTCCTTAATGTGGGAAATGTACTTTGAAGGGGCATCCAGAATCCTGACGAGTAAAGAATGGAAGAACCCAAGTTTAACAAGGTGGCATTGGGAATCATACTCATATCCCCAAAGTAGGCAGTTTTTCTATATTCCTTCCTCTTGTGAGAAGGATGCACAAACAATGAGGTGGAATACTAGGCCCTCTTTGCAAGTCAAGATCTCACACTCCAGGCACAAGTGCAACACCTTAAAGTAAAAGGTGACTCAGAACTGGTCATCATGTAAGTCAACGGTGACTATGCTATTAAGAAGGGGGATTTCATCCCCCTATTTGACCACATCTGAGGGATAATGGCAGAGTTCCCTACAGAACCGACATTGACCTATGTTTTGTAGTCTCAGAATTCCTAGGATGATGCATTAGCCAATGAGGACACAACACTAGCTATCCCGGACCAGGATGAAATAGTTATTAGCATTGCTCACCGTTCAGTGGTCTTTCCATTTGTTCAAACTAATGTGGAAGAAATTGATGATGTTATCCCGGTACTTGATCCATATGATCCTACTACCGGCTGGATGAGCCCCATTAAAAACTACATTCAGAGGGGAGAACTTCCATCAAAAAGTGCTGGAAGAGAGAAAATACGGAGAAGGGAAGTCAATTTTGTCCTATATGGTGGCATGAGCCAGTAGAAGGTCCTCTACAAGCAAGGCCTTGATAGAGTCCTACTTAGATGAATTGATGGAGAAGATAATATTTTCATCATTAATGAAGTGAATGTCGGGGTGTGTGGATCACATCAGTCAGGATCCAAGCTTTATCATCGGATTCGATGGCTTGGATACTATTAGACCGCCCTATCACAGGATTGTGTGAACTTTACTGCGAGATGTAACTCCTTGAAAATTCATTCCATCTTCATTTATCAGTCCCCAGAGTTTATTCACAAAGCTATGTACTCATGGTCATTCTTTATATGGGGAATGGACATTGTGGAACCATTTCCTCCCACCACATTCAATCAATTCAAATATATTCTCACAGTAACCGACATCTTTTCCAAATGGGAAGAAGTTGTACCCCTTAAGGATGTTGGGGAAAGAAGCATTCTTAGCTTCATGAAAGAAAGTATCATCACTAGATTTGGTGTCCCTCATACAATACTAACGGACAACAACACCCACTTCTGCTCTGCTGAATTGGAGAAACTATACCAGGAATATGGTATCCAGACCAACCGTTCATCCCGCTACAATACAGTGGCCAACGAACAGGTAGAGGCATTCAATAAGACCATATCTAACATACTCCAAAAAATTGTGGACAAAAACAAGATTTCATTGCCAAAAAAAACTCTTCCATGCCTTGTGGGCTTATCAAACCAAAACTCGCACTGCTACCCAGACTACTCTGTACTCATTAGTATACAGAACGGAAGCAGTTATTCCCATTGAACTACAGTTTTTGTCATTCCTCATTTCCATATATGATCAACTATTCTATGAAGAGCAAGCAAAAAAGTGACTTGATGAATTAGAGTGACTGGATGAGAAGCGGTTGCACACTTTTCACCACTTGGAAGTATATCAAAACCGGATTTCATGTGCCTTCAATAAAAAGGTTCATCTTCAGTCTTTCCTTGATGGAGAATTGGTAATGGTCCTCCAGACCCCGATGTTACCTGAAAAGAAGCCACTGAAGTTGGAGCCAAAGTGGGAGGGACCATATTTTATACAAAAGGCCTACTCCAATGAAGCATATTCTCTGATCTTCATGGATGGGCAGCTCACCACCCCTCCAATAAATGGGAGATTTATGAAGAAATATTTCATGTAACCATAAGAGCAATTCTCATCTGAGCTACAGGATGTTAAACAACAAAGACCTGAATGTCCTTAATATATAAAAATAAAATATATAGTAGAGTTTCATTACCGCATGACGTTAAATAGCATGGTACTTCGTCCCTGTGACATGTCAATAAACTGTGTCACGTTGGTCCAAACTCTATGAACTCAAATGAGGAGCTTATAATCTTGGTACTATGTCCTGAAACTATCCAAGATCCCCCCCCCTAAGGTGCATGACAGAGGATCCCGGTCTCATTCATGTCAGTTCTTCTATAAAATCATAGCATACACCCCTATTTGGAAGCTATTACTATAGGTCCGAGCTCTATGTCCCCAAACTAAGAGAAATATTACCTTACAACAAGACAATAAACTGTATAGTAAATCGTACAAGCTGCAGGATGTTAAATTAAAAAAATCCCCTCTTCCTTACCATGAAACGTTAAACTGCATGATAATTCATCCCTACTACATGACAATAAACTATGCTACATCGGTCTGAACACTATGAACCTAAACTAAGAGAAAGATGTCCTAGTTGTATGACTTCAAACGGCATAATGAGACAGTGTCTTCACCTGAGAAAACATTGACCTTCTGGAAATTCTCATATATTTTCCACGTTCAAATAACTACATATGGTTGGATTCCTACCCTCACAGGATACGTAGCGACGTTGGGATTTTTGTATCCCGGCCCAGCCGCCATGAAAAAATTTTCCCCCTCCTGCGTATGAGTCAGATTTGAGCAGGAAGCCCCTTTGAAATATAACGGCTTTGAGAACTGCATGTGGCTTGATTATTTCCCTCACAAGATATGTAGTGACACTGGACCCTACATCCTAGTCTAGCCACCACCTTTAAAAAATCCATTTGGAACAGCATTTTTTTCACCATGTGGCACGAACCCCCGTCATTCCTTGTTTCTCACAATAAGTATTACTCAAATGAGCTTAGGAATTGTGAAATGGTTCCCTCACATAAACAAAATCCAAGTGATACTTTGAGAACTACATGTGTCTTGATTCCTTCCCTTGTAGGATACGTAGTGATGCCGTGAATTCTATATCATAGCCCATCGCCCCTGAAAAAATTGATGTCTATTGTCCTTACCGCATGATGCTTAAATAAATGGAGCCCATCCTTACCACAACATGATAAACTTTAAAACACCCTTATTTCATGTTGATTCACTGTCATCCTTATCACATGACATCAAACTTCTTGGAATCCCTTTTCACATCGGTTCAACACCGTCCTTACCACATGATGTTAAATTGCATGGATTTAAGAATGCTCCTCGTCCTTACCGCATGATGATAAACTGCACGAAAATTGCCCTTACCGCATGACAGTAAACTGCATGGTACAAGCCAATATCCACTCAAGATACATAGTAAACCATGGATAGAACACTCCTTGGACGTTTGGATGCATCCTTTCCATGCATCGGACTCCATGACCCGGATGATTGCGGATCTTCATAATCACCCATGGCCATCGGAAGTGGAATGTCATCGAACTGTGGAAACCATTGCAGGAATATGCATACCATTCCCTCAGAGGATGTTCATATTGTTCACCCCTAGCCTATCTACCAAAGGAAAGTCTTCCTTAGGCAATGCTCTTTCTAGCTCCATACACTTACTGGCCCAAGAGACCCCATATCATATTTCCTAATCCAAAAATTTCCAATGAAATTGCTTACATTTTCGTCCACTTCATGTCCTAAAATTTCCTCAGTGCCCCTACCTAGTTAGATTATATATCCACCCATGGTTCCTATGATGGTCTGCATCCACAACATAATGTCGAAGCTGTGCTGCTTTAACCCAACGATCAATTACAATATGGTTGTTTCTCGTATGCTCGGAGACATCACTCCCCATATACCTGACTTCGTGTCATGAGTGACACTAGATCTTCATAATGATTCATGGCCATTGGAATTTTAAGGTAATCAACCTTTGGACACCTTTTCATGACTATACATACCATTCCCTTAGCGGCTCTGCATATTGATCACCCCTGGGTCGTCTATCAAAGGCAAGTCTCCCTCAAGCGACGCTCTTCCAATATCCATACACTTACCAGTCTCAGAGCCCCCACACCACATCTCCTGATTCAAGAGACCCCAGGATTACAGTTTACACCTTCATCCCCATTTCTGATCAGAGCACGCTAGGGAATCTTAATTCGATTATCCCACAGGTAACCATAGCATCAGCCAATAGTGGTCTGAACTCTACGACTGTTAAACTAAGAGAATATCATCCTTAGTGAACAATGTTAAACTACAGAGAATAAAAGTGTACCCCACATATAGATTAAATCATTGAAGGGAACTTCTTGAGCTTCAAAGACAATTGCGGCCTAACATCTCCAACATGATCAGACAAACCCTTTCCATACATCAGACTCTGTGACCCAGATAATCATGGATCCTCATAAACCTCCAAGGACATCAAATATGGTTGTTCATCATCTTATGGACACCTTTTCATGATGATGCATACCATTCCCTCAGCGGCTCTACATATTGATCGCCCATATCTCGTCTACCAAAGGCAATTCATCCTCATGCGACACTCTTCCTACCCCCGTAAACTCAATGTCCCAATAGACATCATTTCATTCCTCCTAATCCAAGAGGCCTCAGAATCATAGTTTACAATATATGCATCCTTCCCAAATCTTAGAAATGTCAGGGTATTCAGACCTAGTTACATTCTAATCAAGAGTGGACTTTACAGCAGCATCCCTACCGCATGAAGTTAAAATGTACGGAGCACGTCCTCACCTCACAATGTTAAACTGAAAAGGCTAAGTACCTCAACATTGGAAAATGTCCCCAGTTAAAATAATTTATATATAAAAAATTCCCCTCTTCCTTACCGCATGACATTAAATTGCACAGAGACTATCCTTATTGCATGAAGTTAAACTTCATAGTATCTTTAAAAAAATGAAAAAATTCCCTCCGTCCATTATGTGTGATGTTAAAACTGCATGGTCTTGAAAGAACTTTTCACGGGTTCAGTGAGGATAGGAGGCTTCCCTCTCTTCCTCAGTGCATGGGTCAGACCTACACGCATCATCATCTCACACCTGTGTGAGAGGGATGACTTCACCCATTACTGGGATATCTTAACCCAAAATGCCTCTCCAGTGTTCAGACACCCCCTCCAAATGAATCATACTATGTAACCAGAACAAATTGAACTCCCATAAACCACCCCTAGTGGTCTTGAATCCCAACTTCCCTAGAGTTGGCTAACTATCGGGGGAATACAACCATTGACCTAAGGACACCTTTGTACGACTATACATACCATTCTCCCAACGGATCTGCATATTTTTGCCCATGGGCCTTCTGCCAAATGAAAGTTTTCCTTAGGAAATGCTTCTTTACGAATGCCTCTAAGACTATGATCCCTCATATCCATCACTAGATTCAGAAACTCTCTGAACTACAGTTTAAAAAACATTCCACAATCACGTTAGAGTATTGTGGGATGTTTCTGGTAAAAATTTTGAGAACCAGAGAAATCCATTCCATTTTGAAAGAATGTCCCTACAGCATGACTTTCAACTATGTCAAGCTCAAACCCTCCTTCATGACAACCAAGTATGTGTTGAAGTGGTCTCCTATCCATATCCATGATTGATATGGATATCCCCAAACCCTTCAGATACATGTCCCTTTTATGCCACCCCATGGGGTTTCCATAACCTTATTTGAGCCACCCCTAATGGTCTTCCCAATCTAAAAATCCATGAAGTTACCCAGACATTAGAAATGGACAGTCATTGACATAATGACACCTTTTTATGACTATGCATACAATTCCCTAAGCAGCTCTACATAATGAGGCCCATGTCCCGTATACCAAAGGAAATTCTTCCTTAGGTGATTATTTTCCTACCTCTGTACGCCCATTGGGAAACTATTCCCCATGGAATGCCCTTCATGTTGGTCAAACATGAGTGAAACAAATTCCCCCATGTACATATAAAAGGAATTAAGGCATCCAAAATTAGTAAAAACCACATCGGGGCCCTCGCCCCACCACATTTGGAGAAAACTGTTCGACCTAAAATATCAGTAATGATAGTCTTATTTGTGGGACTTTAAACCGCTCACAAAAACAGGTATGAAACTCGCCAAGACAAAACCCGCAAAGGGAATCTTGGAAAAAAACCTAGTATCATCTCTCCATGCTTGCACCTTGTATGGCCTCGACAAAACATTGGGCAATAAAAACTCAAGAGGCACAAAGCCCATTAGATCAAAAATCCACAAAGAATGGCCTATGAAAAAGACGAGCTATACCTGCAAGGTCGACACTAAATGGTCCTAGGAAATAATTTGGGTGTCATCAAATGAGACACAATGTTTGTATGGGTTTCTTATAAAACCCTAGCAATATGAAAACTACACTCACTGTGTCCCATGGCTCAGGAAAAAATTATTGCTCAATTCTGTTATCTTAATTTCCTGATTTCAAGTCATGGATTAAAAATTAACTCTTGATTGAAATAAATCTGACAGGAAGAGAAGGAGAAGATATATTTAAAATCCAACCTTGTTTCATTGGGTTCCGCAAAAAATGGAGGAACATCCCCAATTTGGTCTCTCTCTAGAGAACAAAAATGATAAGGGAGAATACATGCCGTAACATAGGACAGAACTACAACAGGGCCGAGTTATCCCATTCCAAAAGGATAAAGAGTGATTTCCACGGTCGTCAATGGTCTATTCCAAATATGTTATTTCCTCCATTTCAGCTTTGACTGTTAGACACACCCACTCCAGGATAGCATTACGGTCTCAAACCTTCTTTTGGATAGCTTCATAATTGGCACATGAAGATGCCAGTTGCTCCCTCAACCTAGCTGTGTAGGCTTCACAATCCTACAAATTCTTATCTTGGGCCACCACCAAATCATGGGCGTTCACCTCCTCAGCCTTAGATGATCAAATTATTCTGAAATATCTCAGAAGGATGCTACCTGGTTATGAGAATAATTAAACCTAGCCACCTTTTCCTATCATGAGGTGAGGTCTTCTTGGGAAATGAATATTTGGTAAATTAGGAAGTGAAGGTGTTAATATTCATAGCCGATGGAACCCAGATCAACAAATAACCATTTAAAATTGTCCCCCTCATCGGAGAAATTGGCTCGGAGAGTCTCTATGGAGAGATAACATAACTAGCACTATTACTCTTTGCGCACTGCCTGGTTTCTCGCTGAAGCACCAACACTTCAATCTTCCCCTGTCTCCACATAAGTATAAGTAGGAAGTGTCACCATAGGAGTAGGGACAGACCTATGACTAGTCACCTATCATGGGATACCCTATTTTCCTTTGGATGGCCCAACCACTAGAGCCAGAGGCGGAAGACTAACTACGGTCTCCAGGATGATTGGCGATGCTCGACTGTTGCCCGCCCCATCATGCTCTTGGGGAATATCCACGGAAGGGGGTAGTCTAAATCACTCCCACCAAAATGGGTTGTACTGATGAAACCCCTCCTAGACACTTTTGATGAAGGATCAATCACCTTCTCCCCATGAGAACAGGAGCGAGAGGTGTATCCACCTTGGTTACTCAAGGGACGCTAGTAGAGGACGTGTCCATTTCACCTATCACGATGAGAGGAATGTGTGGTTTTGTCATTGGGGTAGAATGGGATAGGAAACAGTCAAGGGTTTATGTATATACCGAACTGGTTCTTTCAGAATCCTCATGGGGTAACAATCAATCCATAGTTGGGCATACTCCAGCTATAGGAAGGTGGGACATGTTGTATAAGGAATGATCATCCCTCTAGAAGAACCCTCATACATCATCATAATACACAATTAATGGAGAAACATGGGACAAAATTCTCCCCTTAGTTGAATGACTGAAAGCAACGCAGTATGTTGAAGGCATCCAAACTACCTGGAAAATTGGTAAGGGGGGTATGGTTCATAGAAAACTACTCGGTTTACATGGGTGGTGAGCATCCCATCCTGAACATTGATGAGGTATGAGAATTACTCCATGGAACCACCCCTATCACATCTCAATGATCCATAAGGGGTAGGGTACAGTGAAAATGAGAAATGAGAGGTGTCGTTCAATATCCCAACCGCATCAATAATAGTTAGATTCTGAGGGTGAACATCAAAAATGCTTAGAAGAGTTGGGTGAAAGTTAGATTGGGGAACCTCTGTGGTATGTCGATACTAAAAACATGGGAAGTGTTCCACCAACCACTCGTACAAGAATTGGAATGGTATGGTTTGGAGACCTGCCTTCCTAAATCTGTCCTAACAATTCATAAATATAGGCGAGGGTAGGAAGGGACAAATTAATGGGTTGACCCTCCACCAGCATGGATTCCATCGTCAAGGTGCACACCCAAACCCCGTTGTATATGTCAGGGGATGGTAAGAGCCATACACATAATAACATGGAGAAGAAACCAGCTAGCCTAAGCTCTGGTGAAACATCGGGACAAAACTCGTATCCCCATGAGGCATACCTACCTGCTTCAAGGGTAGTACAATATGACCCTGGAGTTTGGCAGGATTGACGGGTTAGGAGAGTTCAATTGCGGAGGACCTTCGGACTTGGTACGTTCTTCTATAAGAATAACCTTATCCATTCTTTAAATGTGATGTGGGAATAAGCCTCGAGAGGATGACCATGTAATCCCTTTGTCATAACCAACAAACTCCTTATCAAAGGAGACATGTGATCAGTATCATTCCATGTGGTAGATGCTGGGAGAAAATCATCATACATTTCTCCAAGGATAAGGAGACCTTCATGTTGGTTGATGTCCCATAGACCGATCCCCACATCTCCATGCGGTAGGAGAAAGGTGTTGGTACTTGAACCCCAACAGCTCAACAACTCCAGAACAATTTCCCTCAGAGAGAAGATTGCAAACTGAGAAACCCAGGATACCTGGTGCAAGCCCAGTGCCTCAAGATGGTCAGGGCACTCCAGAAAAATTTAATGCACCCATAACACCCAATCCCACTCATCAAAGAAGCATCCTCCAACCCAAAAATCCCACGTAGCGATGCATCCGCTACTAGGGTTTTCTTGGGATATGTTGATAATGGATGGTTACTCTCGGGCAACTAGTTTCAGGACATCATCATAGCACTCACAATTTCCATGAGTCCATTCCAAACCTTCCAGTATGAAGATGCTCTCCTCAATCAGAGTGGAAATGATTTCTCCTAATGGGGAAATTTTGGTGCCTTCATGACCTTGCAGTGCCTCTAAATGGATGAAAGGGATGTCAGGGTAAGGTAGCAGCAGAGGTACGTCAGCTGGAAGACCAAAACTGTAAAGCGGAAACTATATGGATGAAAAGTAAGCTAAGAGCTCTACCATTAGGAAAACTATCAGAAAGATATCACAGGGAAAGATGTGGTTCTGAATGTGATGGTCACTTTTCCTCACCATGGTTGCCCTTTTCTTCATCAATTCAGTCATAGCCAGTGAGTCGGCCATCGTAGCCGGCACGGGAAGATCCAAAAGCTGACAAAAAGTCAGTTCAATGCATGTTGTTGGATAAAATCTATGGAAAATTGGCCAAAGGACTCAATATATTGTGTCATGAAGCTCTGCGTAAGAATACCGATAATGGTATGCAGTGGACACATCCCACATATAGATATGGTACACAGAAGCAGTACACCATGTACGACCATGGTATGCGAAATAAGTTGTGAGGCATAGGCCCGTGAAGCATTAGATAAAAAACATAATGATCCACGGAAGGAAGAAACTACGGTCCTTGAACTTGGTTAATTTTATGTTCAGAAGATATGGATTAAAATTTAAGTCTTTATTAATAGTTTTCTAAGTTCAGTTTGGTGGTCCTAGTTCGGTATGCGAACGAGGTGGCCGTGTGTCATTCTCCTACGCGAATCATAATTTTATGTTTTAAAATTCGATAGTCCTGTTCATGGAAACCAAATTGTGGTATATAGAAGGGGAAATGGTAAGGAGATTTTTTCATGAAATGTACAAAGCAATTAGTGAAAAGGGTTTTCAGGGGAAGCTGTACGCGAAGGTGGTGCGCGGAAGTAGGGAACGAGAGATATTTTCGCCAAAGGATCCGGTAAAATACAAGTTGTGTGGACCCCTTTATATAGGCATGGTCCCCTACCAATTCCATTTATCTACCACAAACCACTGAAGTTTTCGGACCACTCAACATTAGAATATCCTTCTCTTCATTTCGATCAGACCCCATTACGATGGGGGGAATTTGTAGGGTCTTGAAAAATCCACTGAAGGGAAGGAAAATACTCCCTTAAAATCAGTGGAAGAATCTACCCAATATTCACCAATATTTTGGGCAAGATTTGAAGAATTTTCAAATGAAATGGTAAAGGACCTAACTAGTCTGTGTATTGCTTCATCATTAGGGGTACACAACTAGTTCAGAGAACCGCCCTCCTATAGACGCTGTCATTCGTGAAACATAGGCGGAGCTCCTATGCGGGCATAAACCAACAGGCCGACGAGTTAGGCCAGACTGGTCCGCAGTCACAAACCACACCAGCCGCGAACTAGGCGGACTGCCCCCCCCCCCCCCCCCCCGTGCACTGCATCATTAGCAAAATGGAGACGGAACCCTGTGAGGTCACGAAGCACCACCATGATTAAGTTGGTTTGTGGGTGGGGTGCATTCAATATACCCCGTGAACCACGGGTTGACTAAGACATCGGTAGGGTGGGTTTTCTGTCATGGGACTCCGAAAAAGGTTCCACATGACCATATATACAACCCTTCCCCCCTATAAAATCATTTCAAGGGGGATAATAAAGGGATTGACTTTTTAGAAGATCGAATTCCTGATGATCGGCACTTTAAAGGAAGGCATGATACATTTAGAGAAGGACGAGGCTTTCGGGAGCATAAGAATTCTCCAACCACGAAGTTCATATTCGCAAACAGTCAATAGGTATAAACTGGGGACGAATTGTTAAGAACAGAATAATGCAAAAATAAATTGGTAAAATGTGAACAAAAAATTGGTCAACCATGAACCACAGCCCCTACGCGGATACACTCCCCGCAATCTAGGGATCCCTTTCCCCTTCTTCGATCCAACGTGCCACATAGCACCCTCATACGTGGGTGAAGCCCTGACTAGTGCTGCCCCTAGCCACCGCCACTCGAGCGGACTCCAGCACTGCATACCAATTTGGTATGCAGGCTAGGCCCGAAGCCACCTACCACTCCGGTACACAGGATTCCCCACAGCCTGCATACCACACTGGTACACGAATGACCTCTCCATCCACGTAGCACTTACCTACGTGATGGGAGACACTCCTCCTATGGATATGTGGTACACCAGGGCCTTTAGTGTTTCCATCCCCCAAGTCAGATAAGGCCCTTCCAATTCAGTCCAATCCTCCAGAATCCCTTCAGTAACCTATCTATCGACACCAAGCCAAGTCCTCTCCCAAAGCCACCAGACCGGCATGCTGAAACCTTTAGGCACATTAACGCGCCATCCTGAGTTCACATACCCTTGGTAGTTGGAGAAAAAGGGGTTACCTTATCCCTTGAATGGACATCTGGGGATTTCCTGGGTTCACATTCCAATAGTAGTCCAGAGTCCGAGCCCGGGAGCCCCTTTCTGCCTCTCCACTCTTCAGGATTGAGGGATCCTGCTTGCTTTTTCATTAAATAAGAACTAGTTGTGAGCAATTCCCCCTCCCCTGAAGAGAGTAACAAGGCATCCCTCCTAGTGTAAGCCCCACACCATCCTCTTTGGATGAAAATATCATTTCCCCTTCCATCCGGGAAGGTTCCAAGCCCTCACCACCATACCACCTCCTCTGCTGATGCGACTTCTACCTTCATTCCCTCCTCGACACCAGGGGGAATGAAAGTCACACAGTCTCGGGCCTCTCCCTCTGTCGTAGTCTTCCACATCTCCCCTTAGAAATGAAAAAGTGTGTGGATTGCCGAAACTTTCACATTATCTTGTTTCTCACACCGAGCATGACTCAAATGGGCTTAGAGATTTGTGATGATCACAGTGTTCATACAATGACGACGGTAGAATGAACTATGTGGGTTTTGATACCTGCCTCCTAAGTAGGGTACGTAGGACATATCCCTAAGGTTCAATCCCAACTCGGGCCACCAACCACTTGTAATCCCCAACCATACCCCAACATGGGCTGCCAATCACGCCCTTTATAGTTAAATATAACGTGTAAGCCTTGACCTTACAAAACTACGTAGACTTTGATTCCCAACCAACCATGATATGTAGGAAACCTACCTGAGGCGCAAGCCCAACATCCAAGTCTGATACCTATTTATCCTTATTAGACTATGTCCCCATGCCCCTAGGCAGACCATACCCAATCCCATGAAATCATTTTCCCTCGGGTCCTCCGGGCCACTTCAGAATAAGCCCATGCTAACATTGACTAGGAACCTATCACCTAGACGTCCATGCCACATGATGTTAAACTGTACGGTTGGATCCTTGTCACAAGACCTAAAAAGGTGATGTGTCCCGTTAAGTGGCACTGAACTACGTGGATTCTTATTCCTTTCAAATGGATATATAGGAAGCCTGTATTACAGGTTTGATACAAACGTTCAAGTCACTCTCTGTCCCCTGGATGATAATAAACTTCAGAGCACCCAATTACAAGGTTTGAGACCAATGATCTCTGAACAAACTCAAACATCCCCAGAATCACTAATCCATTGATGGTTGGTAAACCTCGGACGTAGATAGTTCTAAATCCATGTGTATACCAGTGACTTGCAACCCAGGGGTAATATGTGGATAATATGTTTGGGAATAAACCAAAGATTCACGAACATTTAAACATGTCTTAAATATATAAGAGAGTCCCAGAATAAGAAATAATTCCCAACAACAGGGTGTGATGACCCCGACTTCCCATCCTCTCAACCGATGTGAGTTATTATGTGTCGTTGGCCGTATCACCCAATAAGTGCCTGCCTTTGGAAAGTAGGTCCATGGATCGTTGGATACAAGAACCTTTGGGTGTTTCTAGCTCTGTGAATAAACCCATTAGAGACCATGTGAAGCCACAAAGATAGGGACCACGATAGAAATTATTAAACAGCACTGGATACCTTTAATCGGACAAGGGAACCAATCACATCCCCTTCACTGCGAAACATGGATTTTATGATTTTCTTAGTGTTTTTAGGGTTTTTTAGATTTTTTTTATTTTTTTGAATTTTTAGGCATTTCAATGTTTTTATGGTTTTTAGGGATTTAAGGGATTTTTAGGATTTTTAGGGGTTTTGGGGTTTTTAGGGTGTTTACCATTTTGTGGTTTTTTGGTGGTTTTTAGCATTTTTAGGTTTTTAGGTTTTTCTTAGTGTTTTTCATGATATTTAGTTATTTTTATTTTTTTAGGGATATTTATGAATTTTATAGGGTTTTTATTATATTTATGTTTTTTTGGATTTTGAGTGTATTAGGGTTATTTAGGGATTTATGGTTTTTCTAGGTTTTTTGGGTTTTAGGGGTTTTTTCTGGTATTTTTAGGATTTAATTGTTTTTTTTATTTTTTAGGGTTTTTAGGTTTTTATAGTTTTTTATCATTTTAAGAGTTTTAATGGTATTTATAGTTTTTATTGGATTTTTATGGTTTTATGGAGTTTTAGGTTTTTTTTAATGATTTTATGGTTTTTTAGGGTTTTAGGGTTTTTAGGGTTTTTTAGTGTTTTGGATGGATTTTTTTTTCATTTTTCATTTGTTTAGGGTTTTTAATTTTTTGGGGGGTTTTAAGGTTTTATTAGGGTGTATAAGGTTTTATTAATATTTTTAGGGGGTTTTAGGGATTTTTTAAGGGATTTTTGGGTTTTTTGGTTTTTTTGGTTTTTTAGGGTTTTTTTCCTTTTTTACATCCTAGGGTTTTAATGGTTTTTTGGGTTTTTAGGGTTAATTAGTTTCTAAGGGTTTTAATGTTTTTAGTGTTTTTAATGATTTATGGTGTTTAATGAATTTTTGGATTGTTTTAGTTTTTTAGGGTTTTATGCATTACTAGGAATCTTAAGGTAATTAGGATTTTTTTGGTTTTATAGGGTTTTAGGGTTTTTACTGTCTTTTAGTGTTTTTAACATTTTTTAGATTTTTAGGGATTTTAAGAGTTTTTATGTTTTTATGGTTTTCTTAGTGGTTTTTAAGGTTTTTTTATATTTTTAGGGTTTTTAGGTATTTTTTATGATTATAATTTTTTTAGAAATTTTAGATATTTTGAGGAGTTTTAGGGTATTTTAAGTTTTTTAGGGTGTTTTATTTTTTAGTATATTTTTTGTTTTCAGGGGTTTTAAGTGGTTTTAAGCTTTATCGTTTTCTTATGGTTTTCATTATTTTTAAGGTTTCATACATTTTTATTGATTTTCATATTTTTTTTGATTTTTTTTAGTATTTGGGGGTTTTTATGTATATTTTTGTTTTATGGTTTTTGGGGTTTTAGGGTTTTTTTGAGTTTTATATTGTTTTAAAGGTTTTTCTAGTTTTTAAAGGTTTTCAGGGGTTCAAATGGATTTTAGAATATTTAGTTGATTTTTAGGGTTTTGTGGGGTTTTAATGGTTTTATGTTTTTATTATTTTTATGGGTTTTAGGGTTTTTTACTGTTTTAGTGTTTTTAGGTATTTAGGAGTTTTTAGCATGTTTATGTTTATAATGTTTTCGTAGAGATTTTTAAGGTTTTTGGGGGTTTTAGGTATTTATAAATTTTTAGGATTTTTTTGGATTTTTATGGTTTGGTGATATTTGGGTGGTTTGAGGGTTTGAGGGTTTCTATGGTTTTTACGAGTTTGATGAGTTTTTGATATTTTTTAGTTTTTTAGTATTTTAAGGTGTTTTCGGGTTTTTTATGTTTTAGAGGTTAAAAGGGGTTTCAGATTTTTAAGTAGTTTTTTAGGGATTTTATGGGATTTAGGGTTTTTTAATGTTTTAGGGGTTTTATTGGTTTAAAGGGGGTTTAATGTCTTTTTAGGGTCTTTTTATGTTTTTTAAGCTTTTATAGGTTTTTAGTGTTTTTCGGATTTTATGGTTTTCTTTAGGATTTTAAAGGATTTCATAATTTTTAGGGGTTTTAGGGGTCTTAGGGTATTTTTAGATATTTTTAGTGTTTTTTTTGGTTTTTAGGGTTTTTAAGTGTTTTTATATTTTTAAGGGATTCATAGAGTTTTTTCTGGGTTTTAGGGTTTTTTACATATTTAGCGATATTTAGTTATTTTTTCATTTTTTATGATTTTTTATTATTTTTAGGTTTTTTTAGGTATTTAGAGGGTTTTTATGGGTTGTTATGATTTTTTTAGTGTTTTAGTATTTCTAGGGTTTTTAGGAGTTTTATGTGTTTTTAGTATTTTAATGTTTTCTTAAGGGTTTTCATGGTTTTCATGGTTTTTATTATTTTTATGTTTTTATGGATTTTTATTTATTTTTAGGGCTTTTATGGTATTTAGGGGTTTTAGGGATTTTGAGGGTTTTTTGTGTGATTTAACGTTTTTAGGTTTTTATGGTTTATTTTGTTTTTTTGGATTTTCACAGTTTTTAGGGTCATTAAGGTATTTAATGTTTTCAAAATTTAGGGGGGTTTGAAGGGTTTTCAGATTTTTTAGTGGTTTTAGGGTTTTTATGGGATTTTATTGTTTTTGGGGTTTTTAATGTTTTTTGGGATTTTATGGTTTTTAAGTAGTTTACGGTTTTTGGGTATTTTCGGTTTATTGTTATTTTAGTGTTTTTTCATTTATTATAGTTTTTATGAAAATTTTTTTATTTATAGTTTTCTTAGGGTTGTTCAGGGATTTTATAATTTTTTTACCTTTTTGGGGATTTTTTCATATTTTTTAGTATTTTTATTATTTTTATGGTTTTTATTGGTTTTGAGGGTTTTGGGGTTTTTTATTATTTTTATGGGTTTTCATGGGTTTTAGTGTTTCTAGGTTATTTAAGGGATTTAACTGTTTTTAGGTTTTTAAGGTTTCTTAGGGTTTTGTGGTTTTTTTACCTTTCTTGGGGTTTTATGGGATTTTTAGGATTTTTTAAATGGATTTTGTGGGATTTTGAGGACATTTAGGGTTATTATGGTTTTTTGGCCTTTTATGGTATTTGGGGGTTTTATGGTTTTTTTTATTTTT
Organism: Viscum album; assembly: GCA_963277665.1. NCBI lineage: Eukaryota > Viridiplantae > Streptophyta > Magnoliopsida > Santalales > Viscaceae > Viscum > Viscum album. Next base: position 53,549 of record CAUJRU010002697.1, read on the forward strand.
TTAGGGTTTTTATGTTTTTTATAGTTTTTAGTATTTTTAGTGGTATAAAGGGTTTTTAGAGTTTTTTATGGCTTTTAGGGCCTCTATTGGTCTTTAGGGTATATAAGTGTTTTTAGAGGAATTTATTATTTCTACATATGTTTTTGTGTTTTTAGGTGTTTTAGGGATTTTAAGGTTTTTATTATTTTTAGGTTTGTAGAGTTTTTATGTTTTATTATGTTTTTATGGTTTTCTTAGTGTTTATCAAGATTTTTAGTTTTTTACGTTTTTTGTGATTTTAGGGAGTTTTTATGAATTTTAAGGATTTTAGGGTTTCTAGGTATTTTGTTGGTCTTTGGGTTTTTTTTTGTTTTTTTGGCTTTTTTGAGGTTTTTAGCGTTTTTATCATTTTTAAGGTTTTTAGGGGATTTAATTATTTTTAGGGTTTTATGGTTTTTATTGTTTTTTGGTTTTTTCATATTTTTTACATTTTTTAGGATTTTTAGTGGTTTTTTGACTTTTTATAGTGTTTGGGTTTTTAGGTATTTTGAGGGTGTTTTGGGGTATGTTGGTTTTTAGGTGTTTTTTGGTTTTTTGGTGTTTTAGTGTTTTGTTATTTTTAGGGGTTTTATTGATTTTTTAGAGTTTTTAGTGTTTTTATGAGTTTTTAGTGTTTAAATGGTTTTGAGGGGTTTTAAGGATCTTAAGTGGTTTTAGGGTTTTAAGGATTTTTTTGGGTTTTTATGGTTATTTTCAATTTAAGGTTTTTTGGGATTTTAGAGTTTTTTGGTTTTTTTAGTGGGGTTTTTCATAGTTTTAGTGTTTTTAGAATTTTCATAAATTTTTGGTCTTTTTTGATACTTTTTTTTTGTTTTAGGTGGGTTTATTTATTTTAAGGGGTTAAGAGTTTTTAGTGTTTTAGGGTTTTTATCATTTTTATGATTTTTAGGGTTTTTAAGTGTTTTAGTTTTTTTATGTTTTCTCAGGGTTATTTTGGTGTTTTTAATTGTTTCATGATTCTTTAGGGTTTTGAGGTATTTAGGGTTTTTAGTGAATTTGAGGGGTTTTGGGGTTTTTTTGGTGTTTTAGTGATTTTATGTGCTTTTGGTTTTTTTCATTTTTTTCTATTCTTATGGTTTTTTGAGTTCTTTAATGTTCAGAGTGGTTTAAAAGGTTTTTAGTGTTTTTTTTATTTTTAGGATTTTTGGTTTCGTTGGGGTTTTATTGTTTTGAGAGTTATTGATGGGTTTTAGGGGATTTTAGTGATTTTAGGGACATTTTAGGGGTTTCTTAGGGTTTTATTGTTTTTTAGTTTTTTAGTGGTTTTAAGTGTTTTTATGTATTTAAGGTATTCTTTTTTTCAAGTTTTTAGGGTTTTTTACTTTATTACGGTTTTTAGGTGTTTTTAAAATTTTATGGTTTTTTGGGGATTTTGAGGTTTTTTAGGTTTAAAGGGTTTTTAGACTTTTTTGTTTTTTAGGGGTTTTAAGGGATTTAAGATTATTTTGGTTTTAAGGTTTTATTAGGGGCTTTCAGTGTTTTTAGGTATTTTTTCGTATTTAGGGATTTTGAGGGGTTTTTAGGATTTTTATTTTTTTAAAAAATTTTGAGGGGTTTATGGGTTTTAGGGTTTTATGATTTTGTGGTTTTTAAGGGTTTTAGTGTTCTTTTGAGTTTTTAGGGGTTTATGGTATTTTAGTGTTCTTTTTAACATTTCTAGGTGTATAAAGTTTTTTTAAATGGTTTTAGGTGTTTTTATAGTTTTAGGGGGTTTTAGGGTTTTATGGATCATTATGGTTTTTTGGGTTTTAGTGTTTTTATGGGGGTTTTTGGGTCTTAAGTGTGCTTATATTATTATGGTTTTCTTATAGGTTTTCAGTGTTTTAGGGTTTCATCTTTTTTTTGGGATTTTAGATATTTTTTTTTGTAATTTTATGATTTTTATGGATTTTTATGTTTTTTATGTTTTCATGGTTTTTAGAATTTTTAGGGTTTTTAGGGGATTTAAGAGTTTCTAAGTTTTTAACCTTTTCATATGTTTTTCTTGGTATGTTCTATTTTTGAATAAATTTTTATGATATTTCATGCATTTTAATGTTTTTAGGTATTGTAGGATTTTGTAAGGTTTTATGGTTTTTTAGGGTTTTAGGGTTTTTAATTTATTTTGGTTTTAGGGGTCTTTTAGTATTTTATGGTTTTAAGATCATTTTGAGTTTTATGGGTTTATGGGGTTTTATAGTTTTTAGGGGATTTTAAGAGTTTTCATCAGTTTTTTAAAGGTTATTATGGGATTTTATGGGTTTTAGGGTTTTAAGGGTTTTTAGTGTTTTTTTAGATTTTTATCATTTTTTAGGTTTTGGGGATTTAAGTATTTTTAGGTTTTTAATGTTTTCTTAATGGTTTTTAGGGTTTTAAGGGTTTTAATTTTTTATTTATTTTTATTTATTTTTAGGATTTTTATAGTTTTTATGTTTTTAGGGGGATTTTAGGGTTTTAGTGTTTTTTAGGGTTTTATGGATTTTTTAGGTTTTTTAGAATTTTGTAGGTTTTTAAGGGACTTATATGTTTCTAGGTTTGTATTATTTTCATAGGGTTCTTCAAGGTTCTATGGATTTTTTATATTTTTATGGATTCTTAGTGATTTTTTAGGATTCTTATTGTTTTTTAGAGTTTTTTTTTTCCGATTTTTAGGGGTTTTAAAGTTTTTTTGGGTTTTAAAGTTTTTTATTTCTTTATCATTTTAGGGGTTTTAAGGTTTTCTAGAGTTTTTTTTATCATTTTATTAGTTTTAAGAGTTTTTGAGTTTTTAGTTGGTTTTAATGAATTTTTGGGTTCTTAAGGTTAAAGTTATTTTTATGGTTTTTATGGATTTTTCATATTTTTTTGTTCTTTTTGGGTCTTTTAGGGTTTTTATAGTTTCTTATAATTTTTCTGTGTTTTAAGAATTATTAGTTTTTTAATGTTATCTTTGTGGTTTTTATGCTCTTGGGGGTTGTGTTTTATTGTTTTTAGGGATTTTTAGGTTATTATATATTTTAATGCTCTTTAAGGGATTTCAGGATTTTGACGGTTTTCGGGTTTTTTAGAATTTTTAGTATTTTAGGGTTTTTATCATTTTATGTTTTTAGGGGTTTCTAGTGTTTTTATGTTTTAAGGTTTTATTTAGGTATTTCATGGTTTTATGGATTTTTAGGTCTGTTTTAGGATTTTTATTTGTTTTTATTGTCTTAAGGGATTTTGAGGCATTTTGGGTTTTTAAGGGTTTTAGGGTTTTTTGTTTTTTGGGGTTTTTATTGTTTTTTTGAGTTTTTTGGGTTTTAAAGGTATTTAGAGTGTTTTAACATATTTATTGGATTAAAGGTTTTTAGTGTTTTTAGTGGTTTTTTTGGTTTTATGCATTTTTAGGGTTTTAATGTTTTTAGGTTTTTTATTATTTCTAGGTGTTTTGGGGTTTCTACGGTCTTAATGTTTTTAGGGTTTTTTAGCATTTTAGGATTTTCATGGTTTTAAAGTGTTTTTAGGGTTTTTAGACTTTATTTGGTATTTTATATGTCTTTAGGGGTTTTTACATTTTTAATGATTTTTAAATATTTTTTAGGTTTTTAATTATTTTTATGGTTTTTTTTGGGATTTGAAAGATTTTAGGGGTTTTGGCGCTTTTAAGTTTTAAGGGATTTTAAGTGTTTATCGGTTTTTATGGTTTTCTTAGGGGTTTTTAGAATTTTATGGTTTTTTTATATTTTTATACTTTTATGTTTTTTTGTATTTTATGGCTTTTAGGGTTTTTAGGGATTTTGAAGGTTTTTATGGTTTTTAGGTTTTTTAGGTTTTTTTGTTTTTTGGAATTGTTTTTTGATTTTTTAGGGTTTTTAATGTTTTTTTGAGTTTTTTAAAAAGAATTGGATTTAATGGATTTTTATTATTTATAGTGGTTTTCTTATTTTATGGATATTATTTCTTTTAAGGGTTTTGTTTGAGTTTTAGGGGTATTGGGGATTTAAGGGGGGTTTTTTTGGTTTTCTAGAAATTTACGTTTTTAGGACTTCTATGTTTTTTAAGGTTTTTATGGATTTCTAAGGGTTTTTTGGGCATTTTATGATTTTTTAAATTTCAGGGATTTAGGGATATTTTGGATTATTATGGATTATTATGGTTTTTAATGATTTTGAGGGTTTTATGGGTTTTTATGGTTTTCTAAGTGATGTATAACTTTTAGGGGTTTTTAGGATTTTTATGGTTTTAGTGGTATTTAAGGGGTTTATGGGTTTTTTGGGTTTTATTAATGTTTTAAGTGGTTTTATGATTTTTTGGTGTTTTATGGATTTTTGGGGTCTTTTAGGGTTATAACATCTTTTAGTGATTATAAGTGCTTTTAGGTTTTTATGGTTTTAATAGGGATTTTTAGGGTTTTTATGGATTTTACGTTTTAAGTGGTTTTGGGGTTGTTTTAAGCTTTTTATAGTGTTTATTGTTTTTAATGATTTTGAGTGATTATAAATGAATTTAAGGATTTTTAGGGTTTAATTTTTTTAGTTTTTAGGTGTTTTAATTGTTTTCAGTTTTCTATGGTTTTCTGAGAGATTTTCATGTTTTTTGGGGTTTTATGTATTTTAGGGATTTTTAGGAATTATTTTAGTTTTTTAATTTTTTAGAGTCTTCTTTGGGGATTTTGATGGGTTTTATGGTTTTTTATAGTATCCGAGTTTTTTTGGAGTCTTTTTGGGGTTTTGTGGTTTTTTAATTGTTTTTGATTTTTTTAGGGGATTAATGTTTTTTTAGTATTTTTAGTAGTTTTTAGGGATATTTTTTGGTTTTTTATGTATTTAGTGGTCTTCATGGTCTTTATTGTTTTTTATGTTCTTTAAATATTTATCATTTTTAGGTTTTTAGTGTTTTTATGTTTTTAATGCTTTAAAGGTTTTCATAGGTATTTTGGGGGTTTTTTGTATTTTTATTGTTTGTAGGGATTTTTGGGGATTTTTCATATATTTATAGTTTATTGGGTTTTTAGGGATTTTTATGGGTTTAAATGGTTTTATGGTTTTTAAGGTGTTTAGGGTTTTTTTTAGATTTAAGGGGTTTTAGGTATTTTTTATATTTATTATGTTTTTTGGGGTTTAAATTCATTCTAGAGTGTTTAGTGGGTTTATAGTATTTTTTTTGTGTTTTGGGGATCATAATGTTTTTAGTGGTTTAATAGTTTTTGAGTTTTTTTTAAGGATTTTAGCATTTTTTTAGTTTTTAGATGTTTTTATTATTTTTAGAGATTTAAGGTTTCCTTTGGGGATTTCACTTTTTTAGGGTTTCTTAAATTTTTTTTTGGGATTTTTAGGTGCTTTTTATGTTTTTTATAGTTCTCTAGGGTTTTTATAGATTTGGATGATTTTTAGGTTGATTTAGGGTTTAAGGGTTTATATAGTTTTTAACATTTTTTAGGATTTTATTTTTTATGTGTTTTAGGCTTTTAAGGTCTTCTTATGGGTTTTAGGGGTTTAATGGGTTTTCACATCTTTATGGATTTTTATGGACTTTTTCTATTTCAATGGATTTTATAGATCTTCACGGTTTTAGGAATTTTTTTTCCAGTTTTTTGGGGTTTTAGGTATTTTTCATTTTTTTGGTTTTTCGGGGTTTAAAGTGTTTTTAGGTTTCTAAATTTTTCTTATGGTTTCCCAGGGTTTTATGTTTTTAGGATTTTTTTAAGATTTTGAGAGTTTTTAGGGTTTTTATTAATTTTATCATTTTATAGTATTTAGGTGTTTTAAGAGTTTATAGGTTTTAACGTTTTTTAATGTTTTTAAGGATTTTTAGCTTGTTTATTTTTTTGGGGTTGTTAAGTATTTTTTGGAATTAAATGGTTTTTTATAGTTTTTATCGATTTTTAGGGTTTTAAGGATTTTATGGGTATTTTTTATTTTTAGATGTATTCTTGTTTTTTATGTGGTTTTATGGTTTTTTAGATTTTTTCATTGTTTTTAGGGGTTTAAAGTGATTTTAGAGTTTTTAGTGTGTGTTTTGGGTTTTTATAGGTTTTTATGGTTTTTAAGATTTTTAAGGGTTTTTATGGGTTATTATGTTTTTTAGGGATTTTGAGTTTTAGGGTTTTTAGAAATTTTTAGGTTTCTTAGGGGATTTAAGTATTTTTATGTCTCTAAATTTTTCTTTAGGTTTCTCAGGGGTTTTAGGAGTTTTTAAACTTCTAGGGATTCTTCAGGTGTTTCAGGATTTTTATGGTTTTTGTGGATTTTAGGGGTTTTACGTAATTTTTTGGGTTTTTAGTGTTTTTATGATATTTTGGGTTAGGGGTTGAGTTTTTATGGGTTTTAAGATGTTTTGGAGTTGATAACATTTTTTGGGGTTTAAAGGATTTTTATATTTTCCGTGGGTTATTTAGGTTTTTATTTGGTTTTCGGGGTTTTTTAATGTTTTTAGGGGTTTTTTTGGTTTTTGGGTTCTTAGGATCTTTTAGTGTTTTTAGTTTTTTTTATTTTCATCAGGGGTTTCATGTGATTTTAGGTTTTTAGGGGTTTCTTTGGTTTTTACAAGTTTATTATGGTTTTTTAAATTTTAATTATTTTTATGGATTTTTACTTTTTTATGGGGTTTTAGGTATTTTGTGGGTTTTAATATGTTTTATGGATTTTCATGGAATTTTATGGTTTTTACCGTTTTATAGGTTTTTAGGTGTTTAAAGTGTTTTCTGGTTTTTAAGTCTATGTTAGAGGTTTTGAGGGGTTTTCAATTTTTTGGTATATTTTGTGATTTTATAGGATTTTTATAGGCTTTTTGGGGTTTTAGAGATTTTGAGGGTTTTTTGGGTTTTTTGGGTTTTTAGAGTTTTTATGGGTTTTTATAGTTTTTATGGTTTTATTTGGAGTTTTGTTTGTTTGTAAGGGTTTTTAGATTTTTTAATGTCATTAGGGGCTTAAATGGTTTTTATAGATTTTAGTTATTTTTAATTTTTTTAGGGGTTTTAGGGGTTTTATGGGTTTTTAGAGATTTTATAGATTATTAGAGTATTAAGAATTTTTATGTTTTTTTTGTTTTAAAATTTATTAATTTTTTCTATTTTTTATATGGATTTTAGTGTTTTAGGTGTTTTATCATTTTTTTGGAATTTTGTATGATTTTAATGCTTTTTATTGTAATTACGGATTTTGAGGTTTTAGGGTTTATAGTGTTTATAGGGTTTTAGTGTTTTCCAGATTTACTGGGTTTTATCTGTTTTTATAAAATTTAGGTTTTCTCAGGGGTTTCTTATTTTTTATTGTTTGTTAGTATTTTAGGGTTTTGGGGGGGTGGGGGATTTTTTTGGATTTTTACGGTGTTCTAGGGTTTTTAGGGATTTTGAAGGTTTTTTTGGGTTTTTAGGGATTTATGGTTTCTTAGAGTTTTTATTATCGGTTTAGGGTTTTTATGTGTTTTTATATTTTTTATGGTTTTATGGGTTTCAGTGTTTCTATTATTTTTTAGATTTATTAAGTGTTTTAGCGTTTTTTGGTTTTTTGGATTTTAATTGTCTTTTAATTTTTATTGGTTTTCATAGGGGATTTTAGGGTTTTAGAATTTTCTATGTTTTAGTAATTTAGAAGAATTTTTTATGATTTTTAGGGGTTTTAGTATTTTTTATGGATTTTGATGGGTTTTTAGTGTTTATAGGGTTTTTATGGTTTTTTGGGTTTTTATGTGTTTTTATATTTTTTGGTTGTAAGGTTTTTATAGTTTTTTATCATTTTTAATGATTTAATGACTTTTTAGAGTTTTTAGTGGTGTTTAATGGATTTAATGGTTTTTAGGAGGATTTATGTTTTTATGGGTCTTTATGGTTTTTGGGGTTTTAGGGGTTTATTTTCAGTTTTTAGTTTTTTTAGGGATTTTATGTGTTTTTAGGATTTTATGGTTTTCTAATAGTTTTTTGGTTATATTGGGATTTTTATCATTCTAATAGTTTTTAGTGTTTTTAAGGATTTTGAGGGGTTTAGTGTGTTTTTAGGTTTTTCGTGTTTTTATCGTTTTTATGGTTTATATTGTTTTTTGGGGTTTTTTGAGTTTTTTAGAGATTTTTTGTTTTCTATGGGTTTTAAATGTTTTTAGGGATTTAATGTGTTTGATTGAGTTTTTAATGGTTTTCACGGATTTTTATGGATTTTTTAGGATTTTATAGTCATTATGGGTTTATATGGGTTTTACGGTTTTAAGGGTATTTAGTGTATTTAGTGTTTTTTTGGATTTTGAGGGTTTTAAGTTTTTTTAGGTTTTTAATGTTTTCTTATGGGTTTTTAGGGTTTGGAAGTTTTTTTATGTTTTTAGGGATTTTAGGGTTTTTAGTATTTATATGTTTTTGCAGTTTTTAGGGATCTTCAGGGTTTGTAGGGTGTTTTCAAGGTTTTTTGGTATTTTTAGATATTTAGGATTTTCTATGTTTGTAAGCGTATTAAGGGTTTTTAGAGTTTTTTAACATTTCTAGGGGATTGAAGGGTGTAATATTTGTTAGTGTTCATTATATGTTATATGAAATTTTAATGTCTTTTAAGGTTTTAAAGGGTTTATTTTATTTTTAGAGTTTTTTAGGTGTATAAAGTGTTTTTAGTTTTTTAAGGTTTTCTTATGCGTTTATCTTGTTTTTATAGTTTTTAAATTTTTATGTATTTTTAGGGATTTTTATGTTTTCTTGATTTTTTTATGGTTTTTAAACATTTTGTACATCTTTAGAATTTTTTAGATTATTAGTGGTTTTTAAGTTTTCTTATCATTTTTAGGTATTTTTGGGAGTTTACATTTTATTTGGATTTAAGGTATTCTTAGGGGGTTTAATGGAATTTAGTGTTTTTATGTTTTTAGTGGTTTTTAGGGATTTTAGGATTTTTATAGTTTTTTGGGGTTTTATGAATTTTGAGGCTATTTAGTGTTTTATAGTTTTTTCTACTTTTAGAGTTTTTAGGGTTTTTTATATTTTCAAATTTTTAAGGGGTTTTAGAGTTTTTAAATGTTTATAGCCTTTTAAAAGGTTTTTTTACTTGTTTTTTGTGTTTTTATGTGTTTTTATTGGTTTTACTATTTTTTGTTAATTTTTTTTTGGGTTTTTATGGTTTTCAGTTGTTTAAATTTTTTTACAGGTTTTATGGTTTTATAGGTTTTTAATGTTCTAAAAGGGGATTTTAGGGTTTTTATATTTTTAGGTATTTTTATGGATTTCTTAGGATTCTTATGGGTTTTTGTGTTTTTATTGTTTTTGAGGGTTTTTAGTATTTTTTGGGTTTATTTGGGGTTTTATATTTTTTTGATGGTTTTTTGTGGTTTTTAGGGGGTTTGAGGGGTTTTGTGGGTTCTATGTTATTTTAAGGGGATTTGAGGTTTTCAACGTTTTTAGGTTTTTAAGGTTTTGATGTTTTTTTATTACTATGGTTTTATTAGGGGTTTTCAGGGATTTTAGGGCTTTTGGTTTTTTATTATTTTTGGGTATTTTATGGATTTTCAGGGTTTTATTGTTAGTATCGTTTTTTTGGGTTTTTTGGTTTTTTTGAGTTTTTTTGTGTTTTTTTGGTTTTTAGTGATTTTCATAATTTTTAGGGTTTTAATGGTCTTTAGGGTTTTTTGTGATTTTCTTTTCATTTTTATAGGTTTCTAGGAGGTTTTAGGTTTTTTATTGTCTTTAGGGGTTTTATTGATTTTTAGTGTTATTAGTATATTTAACTTTTTTGGTTTTTTATGTGTATTTATGTTTTTAATGTTCTCTTAGGGGTTTTCCTTGTTGTTAGGGTTTTTTACGCGTTTAGGGAATATTTTTATTTTATATTATCTTTATTCCTTTTTAAGAGATTTAATGATTTTAAAGGTCTTTATTGTTTTTATGGTTTTTAGTAGTTTTAGGTTTTTTTGGGTTTATGGGTTTTTAGGGTTTTAAGGTTATCTTAGAGTTTCTCATGGTTTTTATTGGATTTTAAATTTTTATGGTTATTTAGGGTTTTTATGATATTTATGATTTTTAGTGTTATAAGGGAATTTAATGGGTTTCATGGTTTCAAGAATTTTTTTGGGGTTTTTAGGTGGGTTTTTGTGAGTTTTTGAGTTTTAATAGATTTTATATATTTTTATATTAGTAGAGGTTTTTGAGATTTTAAGGATTTTGGGGGTTTAATAGGTTTTTAGATTTTATAGAGTGTTTTATGTTTTTAATGGTTTTCCTAGTTTAATGTTTTTAGTTGTTTTATAGATTTTAGTAGTTAAAGGGTCTTTATGGTCTTTTATGGTTTTTAGCATTTTTATCATTTTTTAGGTCTTCAAGGGTTTTAGTTGTTTTTACGTTTTTAGGTTTTTTATGGTCTTTAGGGTTTTATGGGTTTTTTGTGTTCTTAGTATATTTAGCTTTTTTTGGTTTTTTATGTGTTTTTAGGTTTTTAATGTTGTCTTTGGGGGTTTTCCATGTTGTTAGGGTTTTTTAGGGTTTAGGGATTTTTTTTATTTTTTATGATCCTTATTCCTTTTAGGGGTTTTAATGATTTTTATGGTCTTTATTGTTTTTATCGTTTTTAGTAAATTTAGGTTTTTAGGGGTTTATGTGTTTTTAGGTTTTTAAGGTTTTCTTAGTGTTTCTCATGGTTTTAATGGATTTTAATTGTTTTTGGATATTTAGGGTTTTTATGATATTTATGGGTTTTAGTGTTATAAGGGATTTTAAGGGGTTTCATGGTTTCTAGGATTTTTTTTGGGATTTTAGGGTTTTTTTGTGTTTTTAATTTTTAATAGATTTTAGATATTTTTATATTAGTTGGGGTTTAATGGGTTTTTAGTGTTTAATACAGTTCTTGGAATTTATTGGGTTGGTTGGAATTTTAAGTGTTTGAGGTTTTTTTGGTTTTATTAGGGGTTTTCAAGCTTTTAAGGTTTTACAGTTTTAGGTATTTTTAGGGGTTCTTAAGGATATTTATTTTTTTAGGGTTCTTTTGAATTTTAAGGATTTTTGGGTTTTTTAGTATTTTAGGGTTTTTAGAGTTTTTAGGGTATTTAACTGTTTAATATTTTTAATGCTTTCTTAGGTTTTTCAGGGTTTTTTGGGTTTTTTACATTTTAGGGATTTTGTTGATTTCGTTTTAGGGGTTTATGGATTTTGAGGGTGTTTTGGTTTTTAGGTGTTTTTGAGTGTTTAATGATTTTGGGGGTTTAAGGGTTTTGAGATTTTATAGAGTGTTTTATGTTTTTAATGGTTTTCCTAGTTTAATGTTTTTGGGCGTTTTATAGATTCTAGTGGTTATAGAGTTTTTACGATCTTTTTTTGGTTTTAAGCATTTTTTTAATTTTTAGGTCTTCAAGGGTTTTAGTTGTTTTTGCGTTTTTAGGTCTTTATGGTCTTTAGGGTTTTTATGGGTTTTTTGTGTTCTTAGTATATTTAATTTTTTTGGTTTTTATGTGTTTTTAGGTTTTTAATGTTATCTTAGGGGTTTTCCATGTTGAGAGGGGTTTTTACGCCTTTAGGGATTTTTTTTTATTTTTTATGATCTTTATAGAATTTTAGGTGTTTTAAAGATTTTGAAGCTATTTATTGTTTTTATGGTTTTAGTAGTTTTAGGTTTTTAGGGGTTTATGTGTTTTTAGGTTTTTAAGGTTTTCTTAGTGTTTCTCATGTTTTTTAGTGGCTTTTAAATTTTTATGGATATTTATGGTTTTTATGATATTTATGGTTTTTAGTGTTATTAGGGATTTTAATGGGTTTCATGGTTTCTAGGGTTTTTTTTGAGTTTCTCAGTTTTAATAGATTGTAGATATTTTTATATTAGTAGAGGTTTAATGGGTTTTTAGATTTTCTTATAGTTCTTGGAATTTATATGGTTTGTTGGCGTTTTAAGTGTTTGAGGTTTTTATAGTTTTATTAGGGGTTTTCAAGCTTTTAAGGTTTTATGATTTTAGGTATTTTTAGGTGTTCTTATGTATTTTTTTGTATTTTAGGGTTCTTATGAATACTGAGGGTTTTTAGTGTTTTTTTAGCATTTTTGGGTTTTTAGAGTTTTTAGGTTATTTAACTGTTTTAGATTTTCATGGTTTTCTTATCTTTTTTGAGGGTTTGTTGGGTTTTTTACATTTTATAGATTTTTTTGGATTCATTTTAGGGGTTTAAGGATTTTGAGGGTGTTTTGGGTTTTTAGGGTTTTAGGGGTTTTGAGTTCTTAATGATTTTGGGGGTTTATTGGGTTTTTATATTTTATAGAGTGTTTTATGTTTTTAATGGTTTTCCTAGTTTAATTTTTTTAGCGGTTTTATAGATTTTAGTGGTTAAAGGGTTTTTATGGTATTTTTTTCGTTTTTAGCATTTTTATCATTTTTATGTCCTCAAGGGGTTTAGTTGTTTTTAGGTTTTTAGGGGTTTTGAATGTGTTTTTTGTTTATTAAGGGGTTTTTAGGTACTTTTAGGGATTTTTTTTGTGTTTATGGGTTTTAGGGTTTTGATGGTTTTTGGGTTTTTATGGGTTTTTAGAGTTTTTAGAGTTTTTTCATTTAATGTGTTTTAAGTGTTTTAGGTATTTAATGTCTTCTTTGGGTTTTTAGTATTTGTTTTTTTATCGGTATTTTTTTTAAATTTTAATATTTTTATGGGTTTTAGTGTTTATATGTATTTTGATAGTTTTAAGAGTTTTTTATGGTTTTTAGGTTTTTATTGTTTTTATGGGTTTTTATGGTTTTTTTATATTTTTAGTGTTTTAATGTTTTTTATAGTTGTTTAAAATTTCTAATGCTTTAAATGGTGATTAAACTTTATCGTGCTTTTTGTTTTTTTTGGGTTTTTAGATGTTTTAAGGTTTTCAAGGTTGTTTTATTGTTTTAGGGGGTTTAAGGGTTTTAGGGTCATTTAATTCTTTTTAGGGGTTTTGTGGTTTTTAGGTTTTTATGATTTTTAAAATTATTTAGGGTTTTAATATTTTCTTATGTTTTTTTATATTTTTTTGGGGGTATTCTATTTTTAGTAACATTTGGTGATTTTTAAGAATTTATATTTGTTTTTATGGTTTTTAGGGTTTTTGAGGTGTTTTCGGGTTTTTATGGTCTTAATGTTTTGTAGGCTTTTAGGGGTTACATGTAATTTTAGTTTTTTCTTGTTTTAATATTGGTTTTCAAAGAATTTATTGTTTTTTTATTGATTTTTAGGGATTTTTCGGTGTTGTAGAAGTTTTCGTAGTATGGGATTTTGAAGGTTTTTGAGATTTTATTATGGGTTTTCATGGTTTTTTTTGTTTTTCACATTTTTGGGGATTCTTTTCACTTTAATAGTATTTTTTGGATTTTAGGGTTTTTAGGTATTTTGATGGGTTTTATGTTTTTTTTTCATTTTTTTCGGTTTTGTAGTTTCTTGGGTTTTCTTTGTTTTTTTTTTGTTTTTTTTTTGTTTTTTTATTTTTTATCATTTGTATAGATTTATGTTTTTTAATGTTTTAATTACATTTTTAGCATTTTATGTGTTTTTATGGTTTTTGATGTTTTAGGGGTTTTATAATTTTTTTATTTTTTAGTGGCTATAAGTGTTTTTTGATTTTAAAATTATTCTATAGGTTTTCAGGGTTTTTAGGGTTTTTATATTTTTAGGTATTTTTAGGGATTTTTCGGATATTTATGGATTTTTAGGGTTTTGAGTGATTTTAGGGCTTTATGGTTTCTATTTTTTATTAACACCTTTGATGAATTTTAGATTTTTTTGGTTTTAATTGGTTTTAATTGTTTCTGGATTCTAAAGGTTTCCTTAGGGTTTTCAGGGATTATAGGGGTTTTTATGTTTTTTGGAATTTTTAGGGATTTTTAGGGATTTTTAGGAATTTTATGGTTTTTAGTGTCTTTAATGATTTGAGGGTTTTTAGGGTTTTTAGGGGTTTTGGGTTTTTATTGATTTTCTGAGTCCTTTAGTGATTTTAAGGATTTTTAGATTTCTTTATAGTTTTAAAGGGATTAAAGTGTTTTTAGAGTTTTTAGTGGTTTTTATGATTTTTATTGGTTTTAGAGTGTTATATTGATTTTGGGGGTTTTATGTTTTTTTAGGGTTTTTTATGACTATTATAATTTTTAGAATTTTTAAGGATTTTTAGTATTTTTAGGTTTTTAAGGATTTAGTTGGGGTTTTCAAGGTATTAAAGGTTTTTTTGGTTTTTAGGGATTTGAGGAATATTTTAGGATTTTTATATGTTTAGGGTTTTTAGGGATTTTGAGGGGTTTTGGGTTTTTTGGGGATTTTTGTATTTTTTTATTTTTATGGTTTTATGGTTTTTACTGTTTTTTGTTGTTTTTAATTGTTTAAATGGTTTTTAGTGTTTTTAATGATAATTCAGAAT